>MU204413.1:1709676-1743615 GCA_017309775.1 Paedocypris sp. Pulau Singkep
ACACACACACACACACACACACACACACACACACTGTTTGGGGAACTTTTTGGTTTCTGACTCTTATATGGATGACTAAAGGCCCCGGGGTCACACTGACCCAGGAACAGTATTGATGTCCCTCAGAAACGAACATAATAGAAGGGTTAAAAATATTCAGATTCTGTTGAATTTTTCTGATATTGAGATAACGTGACTCGATCAGCATTTGGCCATCACAGCCTCATCGAAGCCAGCAAAGGGATTGGCGTGTGTCAGGTGGATTTTGACTTCAAGCGTAGTGACGGGTGAGGGTTTCAGCAGACGTCTGATGGGTGGTCCTCAGTCCTTGTTGTGTGTGATGTTTGGTGAGGCAGGGTCTCTCTGCCCTTCCCGCCGCCCCACTGCGATGACCTCACACCGTCACCACGTCTGTAAATAACACTGCTGTGCGCTGCTTTCAAACGTCAGCCTCCTCCTGCGTCTCGTAAATGATGCTGTTCTCGAGCGTCTTCACCTTCAGGTGAAGTGTGTTCTGTTCACAATGGCTGGAGCTCGGAGATGATTTCTGTTTATCTGTTTTTGTGATTTTTGTAAAAATAAATCATTTTTTGCTGCTCTTTTTCAGGAAATTTGTGGCACTTTTGCTTGTATATTAATGTGGGATACAGCGCCGGCTAGAGGGACCTCATCAGTACGTGACAGATTACAAAAGGATTTTTTTACAGTTTGACACTTTTTGAAACACCAACTTGCAAAAACACCCCCGTTTACATGATCCACAACAACATCTTTGGCACAGAAAAAAAATCACAATAAACAGAAAAATCAGAGGATTTCAGTATTTTAAACCTTTTCGCGTCCTTACACTAATACTTTAATACATTAATACACTAATACTCCGTGAACGAGCAAATTATCTGCAAGTGGAAAAAAGTCATTGTGTTTGTGTTGGTCCTTAACATTATTTTGTTGTAGCCTTTTATTACTAAAACAATTCCACTACAGTGCTACAGTCAATATTTCTGGGTTTTTCAGGTGGGAAGGATTTTTGTTACTGCTACATGAAACATATCAGTATGTGACATAAAACATTTTTTATACACTTTGATACTTTGAAACACTGACTTGCAAAAAACCCAGATTTACCCACAACAACATAAATGGGTCAGATAAAATAAAATAAATCATAAAAAAATCATAAAGAAAATCAGCAATACAGAAGTAAAGTAAAGTAAAAGTAAAGTAAAGAAGCAATACAGAGATTTTAGAATTTTAAACCTTTCGCGTGAAAGGTGTGTATCAAAAAACGTGGTATCGGTGCATCTCTATCAGCAAGTGGAACAATGTCATTGCATTTGTGTTTGTTGCACATTATTTTGTTGTAGCTTTTTGTAGCTCGAGTCAATATTTCAGATTTTTTCAGGTGAGATGGATTCTCCTTTGCAATTTTTCAGCCAGACATCACGTCACACGCGCAACCTCTTTTGTCTGTTAAAAAAAGCAGCGTTTTATTAAATCCGGCGATCACAGAGAAGCTGGAGGGACAGACTGTGACTCCAAAGTGTGTGTGTGTGTGTGTGTGTGCGCGAAGCGTCTCAGTGAGGCCTGGATGGGCGTCACATTCGGCCAGTAAAGCTATGGGATGTGTAATTAAAGCGAAGCCAACACAAAGGGCCCATGCAGTGTTTGTGCATGCCTCTGCGCCTCGCCACGGAGCCCAGGTGGGTGGCAGAGAGCAGGAAGCTGAGAGAAGGGGCCGGGTTAAGCTCGCATTACAGCTCATGAATCTTTCACATCACCTCAGCTCAACAAGTGCGCGCCATCTTTTCAGCCCGGCGCTCCTCTTTGTTTATCATTAGAATGAAAAAAATCGCAGCGCGGCGTCGAGGTGGAGTCATTTACAAACTTTAACTAGGATCAGGGTGTCGGGTACGAGAAGGAAAAAAACAACGGGATGAGAAGGAGAGAAATTCAAGTGGGATCCTTTGAGGTGTGACCCCCAACCTCCCTGCATCATCGCGGTCGTATCCACCGCCTCGACGGCAGCAATAAGGAGGCTTTCTGTGCGGAGCCCGGGGCCATAGCGTCAGGAGCTGAGGACCTCTGCACCAGCAAATGCTTTAGGGATCTGCTCTTTCGCACAGTGAGTCTCCCACGGACTCTGGGAGACCATTTTCTCTCTAGTTGCTAGGATAACAACTCGAAGCCTCCAGCAGTCAGAAGGCCTGCTGGGCCCTTTTTCTGTCAGACTGAGAGATTGCAACTTTTTTTTTTTTTTTTTTTTTTTTTTAGAGGGGTATGTTATTTAAAACAAATAAAAAAAACGACACATTTTAGGTTTCACTCGCATCCGAGCACACAGGGTTTGTCGATGCCTCCCCAAAATGCCATTTTCAATTTAGAAGCTGGTAGTCGAACATCAGGATTCTCACCAGGAAGATGCTGATGGCCAGTAAGATGCTCAATAAGATTTTGTCACAGCTAGGACTCTTAAACATCCACAAACAGTAGGACAAACGCAACAACATTCTATTTTTACATTTCCTCACAGCGGCTTTGACAGTGAAAAGCGCTTTAAAAATCCACCGAACTTGAACTCAAATTGTAGTTTGCCAAAATAACACACACAATTCACTTTGTGGTGAGTCAGGGCTCATTTGACACGATGGGGACCGGACACACGCTCTTTCTAAGGAAAAACCACACTAATACGATGTAAAAGGGTGTAATGAAACGATAAAAGGGATTATTGGGAACTGCGCCCCCTCTGGTTGCTATTGTGCATTTTTCCCAGCAGCACAATCGTCTCCTGGTCCACAGCTTCTACTGGTCAGTGATTACAGCCGCCTGTCACGTGGCCATCACTCGGACCATCAGCAATATTTTCACTGTATTTCCTGCCCGAGAGTCGTTGTTTTGGCCGTGATTCGTCCGTCCTCTGTCCACTGGAATGCGGGTCAGCCCGGGTTAGTGTGTCACACAAGCGTGGCCTACTTCCCAGCGTGGTCAGTGGGTCGGCTCTCTCCTCTCTGGCCTTCTTCTGTCTAATGACGCTCAGTACCTAATCGCCCCGCACTTCCCAGCTACTGCCGAGGCTTTGCAGCGTGTCTTCTGGTGCCGGGTTTTTTTTTTATTTCTCCTCCTCTGCTTTAATCTGCGAATGCCGACGAGCGACTGGAGTTGTGTGTGTGTATCTGGCAGTTGTCAGGTTTACATCCCCGTCTGCGCAGCCCGTGGGCACGGATCACTCTCCCGGGGTGGCGAGAGAGGATGAGAGAGCGAGGCCTGCAGGGACTCAGGGGTCGTGCGGGAGCAGACTGGAGGAGCAGGCGGGTTTTTGGTGGGGGTGTTGTGTTGGTGGGCAGGGAAGATGAAGGATGCGCCACAGGCTGACGAGCCACACAGGAAGTACATCACAGTCAAAGCCAGTGAAGACCCCCCGTAGTTCCCCCTCCTCGGCTGCTCCTCTTCTGCTCTGCCCTCAGCCCACTTAGGGATCTTTCCTGCTTGTGATCTCCGCTCGGATGTTATGGGGGATGGAAGGCGATTCAGACGATGTTTCAGACTGGTGGTGCGAGCTTGTAAAAACAGTTTGTTAAACGTTTGCTGTGTTTGTCGTCATGTCCGTCCATTTTCTGAAACGCTTTTCCACACGTGTCGTGGCTTTGGTGGTCAAGCAATAAACAGTGCGCAATTTGTCCTCGTGCGCAAATCATATCAATATTTGTAAAGGGCAAGAGAGACAACTGCTTTGCCAACGGTTTACAAACAAAAGTTAATGTGTTCGACTGTTTCAGCATCTTAAAAATGGCAACGAAAAAAAAAAAGAAGAAATCTCTTCTCTTATTGGAAAACCAATGATTGATGTTCAGAAATCACATTGCTTGTGACTTAAGGACTCGGGGATTGAACGTATCTATTAAATAATTACATTAAAGTACGAGTTGTGTGTTGCAAGTATAATTACATTGTAAAGGTTTTTAACATACCGGAGTGTAATTTAAATAAAATAATATTCCAGAGTATCATTTATCAGAGCGTTTAATACATATTCGGCCTCAAAAAAGGACGTTCTTGGTGCTGTGGGTCACACTGAAATCTGTGTTAAACAACAGTGATGGACGTGCGACGGGGCAAATCACAGGAACAGGTGGTCTTCTTCTTCTTTGACATTCGGCGGAGGAGCTGGAGTTCATGACAGATTTAGTTAGCGACGCTTTTTATCTGGTACCAGGGCAGCACAGCCACTTCTTCAGTTGAGCTGCTTCATAGTGCCATCGAGGCCTTTTATCACAAGCTGCGTTTGGGGTCTAGAATGCTTGAGGTGCCAGTTTGGCTTGTGGATCAACAACAAATCAAGTTTTGAATAGATTGGCTGTCTGTGGTGAGAGCTTTTGGTCAGCTCCGAGAGATTATCAGGTCGTGAAAGGCGTGGTCTGCACTTAGTACGCGAGAAAACGGAAATTGTTATTCATTAATAATCAAGCAAATTGTAGTTGTTTTCGTTTGTTGGCAAGAAATGTAACACATTTCGCACTACAGCTCTATGCTTGAGCAAAGTAACAGGAAAATAGCTTCACACAAATCAAAGTTTTTACATGGCTTTAAAATCTTGATTTTTTTTTTTTCATTAAAATGAGGTAAGCTACTATTAAGATTAAAATGGAAAATTAGCTTTCAGGTTTTTAATGCTAGTTTCATAGAAATTCTCTTATTTCCGTGGAGGCCTGAAACGCATTGATCTGCTTGACTTCACTAAATGAGAATAATTCTCTGTATTCTTGCTTGTCGGGCATCGGGCGTCTTTGAAATGCAGCCCACCATAAACCGGAGTCTTTTTGTCATTTGTTCCACAATGAAAGTTTATTTAGTGAATGGGTTTGCAAGGGATGCCTTATTTTGGCCCCATTTAATAGATTTCTGTAGTTCTGAGCCTTACCAATGGAGGCTAATTGTTCTCGTCGTCCCCCTGCTTTGCTCCTGATGGAGTGATGTAGACGTGTCCTGCTCATAGACGTGACACAGTCATGGCCGACAGCGGAGGATCAGTCAATAGACTCTTATTAACCTCGTTTGCACTGCTCGGGGAGAACAAGACTGCTGTTCCTTCCATCGGAAACCCGAGCTCTTGTGCATTTTATGGAGTCGCTTTTCTCCATTAACGCACAGGTTTATTTTTTTGGCACCGTCTTACCTGTTAATAGGACTCCAGAACAATGTCCCATTCAGGGAGGCGTGTTGGGGGGGGAATCGAGCCGCGTGTGGAAACAGTGATCGGGTGATGTGAGTTTTAACGTCTCTGCTGGTGAGACTTGGAGCAGTTCTGGCGCTGAGAGGAAGCCCCTTCCCACAGCCGCTAATGCGAGGTCGTCCCCCTTCCCATTGCTCGGCCAGCAAGTTATTTATTATTCAGTGAGAGCTATTACTGTGGATAAGAGGCTCCTCTTAGGCCCGTATTGATTGCTTTAATTGCCCCAAAACATTGTCAACTCTTAAGATAGATATTAAAGGAAGAGCGTGCATGACAATAAGGAAAGCCCGAGCCACCGCGCGTCTCTGATAATGTGATCAATAACGTCTTGTGAACACAAGTATTCGGTCTTACGGGCAAAAGCCGACACCAGCACCCTCCCATGAGCGATCGATAGCTTCTTGAAAACACCGGGAAGACTGCAGCACCTGTGAAGACATCACAAGTGGCTTTTAAATCATGAATCCTTCTCGGGGTCTAATCCTGACTTCACATGGTCGGGCCGTAAACCCAGATGAAGCGCTGCAGGGTTTTACTAGCTGTCTCGGCTCTCCGGGCCTGATCTGATTTCTAAAGTGGAGGTCATTCGAGGCAACGAGCGCGGCGCATTCTGTTGCGGTAATGCTAGAGCCACCGCCACATGGTCGCAATCCGAGGATCAATTACCCGTTGGCCGGTCAGCCGCCGCTCGTACGAACCAGCGATCCCGGGCTTTTCCTGCACATACTTTTCCTTGTTAGCAGAAGCAAACACGACGCATATGTATGCGTGAGGCTCGGATGCAAAGAGAAGGACGATTTGAGGGAGCAGAGAGGAAAAGAATAAAGTGTTTAAATAGAATGGAGGAGGTGGAGATTAACATTGAGCTTTAAATGTCTCGCAAGTAGCACAGCAGCTTAAAACTGGGGTCCGTCACACTCGCTGTCTTAACGATTTGAGAGCTGAAGAAGAAACGGTGGAAACCCGATGGATTAAAAACACAAATTTCCACCACGGTGGGACTAAATCCGGGCGTGAATGTGTCGGTTTGATACGACTGTCACATTCTGAGGCGTCGTCTGCGAGTGCAAACTTGCGAACCAAACGCCACTTTGTGAACTTGAACTGAGTCGGTCTCAAGCGTCACAATTTGTCGCTTTTTAATTCTCCGCAAATTCCTAAGGATCTGATGGAGCCTTGGCAGACCGGACTCTGCTGTTAATCCACTAGTTAAACACTGCTCACGTCTTGCCTGTGTTTCGAATCCATCTGGCTGCTTCCTGTGTCCTGGGTTGCCCAGGTTGTGAAAGCTACAAGTGCACAGGTGCATTTACTAAAGAAGATCCATTTGTAATCCACCAATCCTGTCTGATTAAAGCTATTAGCCTTGCCCTGTGCCATACGATCAGACCTGGACGGCACAAGATGGAGAAGTCATTCTCTTAAAACAGATTGTTCTGAACACGGGGTGGAGTTCTTCATCCGTCCTAACCATGGAAGCGTCTGTCAGCTACGCATCACGGGCATGTGCAATTAATCGGGTAGAGGGGTGGAAACTGACCTTTGCCAGTCACTCAGTGACCTTGCTTACACTTGAATTAGCTGACACAAAGGTGTCCTCTTCTCTTGGATTGTTCTTAGCCTTCAACACACTCCTCTTATTAGTTCTCAATCATATGGTCTGTCAGTCATGTGATTAATAGTGGGTCAGTTGTCTTAAAGTGGGATGGTCTGGTGCAATGTCATACGGAAACTGTCCACGAAGGCTGGGCAAGTAGGACGCAGAACATGTAATCTGCCATTACTTTCGCTCTCTGTTGCCAAGGGACAAAGTTAATTGGGGTGGCTTAAAGAGTTCGTCAGTGTGCCATGGTTAAGTTTCTCAACAGTTTAAACACCTTTATCTGAGCCTCCTTGTGGAAAGACTTCTTTGATCTACAGTCGATAACCGGGAGACAGATTCATCTGGACAGTCGCAATTCGCGGCAAGTCCCAAAACAATTAATTTAAGCCTAAACTTTTTTTGCGCCATCGTTTTTCTTACTACACCAAAAGAAAAAAAAGTTTCCAGAATCAAACGGATCAGACTGACGTGCAATCAGTATGGTGTAATAAACATATGTGTTTCAGACAATGAACGGCATAATCACAGTTGCATGCTTTTTGGTGCTAAAAAGATTCAATCCCAATGTGTCTAGATTATCCGGAATCAAAATATCGTTCAGAAGAACCTTCCTCCACATTTATGGCCTTAATTCCAGCACATCCAGTTTCCCTCCTGACATCATCAGAACAACAAGTGCTGAATACAACTTGCCACTCTTTTTTTCCCCCACTTTAATTCTTCAGACCTACGGACCTTCCTCTACCTCCAAATCTTTAACGGCAACATAAAGTCTCTGCAAAACCAAGCTTTTGAAATATTTGTGAATGACCTTGTAAAGTATTGTGTGTGTGTGTGTGAGCACGGCTTAGATAATTTATATATAAAATGTGGAGTTTGAAAAATTGCCATTTCCGTCTTTAGGTGGCCGGGGCTCTCCATTACCAAAATGGGCTGAGTCACTGCACCATGTGAATCTTAATAAGGGCTCGGCCTGCCTTGTCTCGCGAGCGCTCTCCCTCCTATCCGTCCTCTCCAGATCAGATGAAGCTGACTAGCTACTTTTTCTTTTACTCCGTTTGATTAATAGTTCCACGGATATCTGGATTGAGCAAAGTTCCATGAACAATACTCGTTCTTGTTGGATAATTGAGGCGCAGCTTTTGCGCAGGAGCTTTTGTTTCCGTCGTATGAATGGATTGCGTTTTTTGTTTGCTATTAAGAAGAGTTCAAGTTTTTAGCGCTCACGTGCGAAGATATTCCGCGATAATGCTTGGGGATAGAGCGCACCCTCCCTTCAAATCCACCGAGCTGCAGAAACGTGGCGGATTCCAGATATGGTTCGAATTAGGATGCTGGGTCTTCTGTGTTTGTGCATTTCAGAGCATGTTGGTGTGTGTGCGCACATGGTGGAAGGCACCGGGCCAACACTGAGACAAAGAGCTCTGGAAATGTGTCGAGCACAAGCTGCGGTTTTCCCTCGTCTCCCACTTTCCCTTTCCCCTCTTGCGGCCGCACTGGGCCTGCCTCCCTGACCACACGCTCCCACCGTCGCCACAGTCTGCGGCGCCAATCACCATACACCCCAGTCCCAGCCATCGACATTCTACGTCCAGCCTCTCCGAATTCTGTGTCCACGACAGGATTTTCACCGAAATTTCTGTGTCGTGCCGGCCATGTTTAGACGTAGCTGAACGCGGGGAATACTCTCTCCATTCTAAAGCCCAGACAGGAAAAGCAGTTCCAAATCCCCTCCAACAATAATGAGCCTAACACTGGCGGATCAGCCGCCTTATCCCGGCTAAGGTCATTAGCGTGCCGGAACAAGTCGTTCTCTGCGCTGTAAGTACTTTACAAGGGAGAGCAGCTGTTCAGCAAATCGTTGAAAGTATTTCTGTCATAGGTCTTTACTTAAATAAGATATTTGATGGATAAAGGAGCCCCCGTAATATCCGCAATTAATAGCTAATTGCCGTAATTTTCCTAGCGGTGCTGCGTCATTGACATCCGCACCCGACAGGATCCCCAAATCAAGCTCTGAATCCCAAAGCTACGTCACCCACTGTAATTTAGTATTTTCGTGCTCTTTTCAAATTGACTTTTGTTTCCCATGACATAAATGAGGGTTTTTTTTTTCTATCGCTGGTCCCCTAAAAAAATACCACAAGTATGATTAAGAAAGACGGAGAGCTCCAAACCTCTCGCTGCAGCAGTTAGCATAACTTCATCCATTTCCTCTGCTTTCAATAATAATTCACTGCTTACCCAAAGGATCTCACTGGCAGCAGAAAAGACAAAACCGTAACCTTGCTTAAGGGCCGACAGTGCAGCTGGACTTTCTTTGTTTTGAAGAGACGGGATAAAAAGTGCTGAACAAATTGACGCTGATTGTGAATTTTTACAGACGATTTAAAGAGCATCATGTCCGTCTTCGCCGCATCATATTTTCATTCATTCAATCAGAGTTGGCTTTGAACTTGATGTGAGACTAATGTATAATTAGATGAGTTACTTTGCGGAGTGGGCTTCCATGTCCAATAAAAAGAGGAGTGCACGTTTATTTGATCAGCCGAGAATGTGGTTAGTTCCAAACCGTTCCATGTCCATGTTTTCACCATTGCGATCTTGGGAAAATGGGATTTTTATGACAGCGACTCAACAGTTCATACATGCTCCAATTTAATTTGTTGCTTTAAATGGCAGCTTGTTGCTCCGAGTAAATCTACGTGTTCGCAGCTCGGCGTTGGGCTCTTTGCGTCCTGCTATTGTCAGTTCCTGTTGTACAGATGCGGCCGCAGATGGGACTCCTGTACCTGCTTGCATAGCTAATGAATGCGAACGGCATTCCCCCTTATAAAGCATAAATATGTAATTTGTTCAGCTGTTGTAATGAAATATGCATGTGTGAAACGGCGATTGTTTGGGTCATTAACAGCGTGCCACTGTGTATTAGGAACTCTGCGCTCAAGTGCAACAGGAAAAATAATAATAGCTTGAAAAATTCATCAGACAGAATGCATTGTGGTTATAGGAAACAGACTGCTTTCCGTTCTCCGCCGTGCTCAGTGTATTCTGTCTGAAACCAGGGCATGAGGAGGATGAGAGCGAGAGATCCTTCAATCAGATGCCATTACCTCAAGCCAAGAGATAGCTGTCGGTAGCAGAGGAAGATGACACTGATGTCCTCTAGAAATGGACAGACTTTGACTAGACTGGCTGATCAGAGGCTTGAAGTCTGTGCCAGTTGTGCTCAGAATCTTTGATCAAGTTTGGAATCAAGAGAACCGATGGCCTGAGGTAGAGCGGATTCATTTGGTCGCGGGTAGAGTGGACCTGCTTGGTCTGAGGTGGAGTGAACCTGTTTGGTCCAGGGTAGAGTGGACATGTTTGGTCTGATGTAGAGTTGATCTGTTTGGTCCCATGTGGGGTGGATCTCGTTGGTCTGATGTAGATTGGACCTGTTTTGTTCCATGTGGGGTGGATATTTTTGGTCTGATGTAGAGTTGTTTGGTCCAGGGTTTGTTCCAGGGTAGAGTTGATCAAGAGGAGGATAGACGTCTTAGGCAAGAAGACCAGACATTTTGTATTCCCTGTGGGAAGAGAATAAAAGCAGAATTGACTGTCCAGTGCAATTTGTTTTATAAGCATCTCTTTTAATAGTGCTGTCCTGTTGTGAGGCCACTCTGAAAGATAATCAGTTTGACCTGGGCTCTGTGGTTGGTGGACGGGATCTATGGCAGGGTTAATTTCATCATGCACAAGCCTCTGGGAACAGAACATTCCAGCGTGATCCTCTTTCATATGAGTCACTGATGCCTGGGAATCCAGAAGACATGATGCGATTAGCCCCTGCACCTCTGCCGCTAGCCCAACAACGAAACAAACACAGAAAAACTGCAGTAAGTGTGATGCTAATACCTTGGACCCAGATGGTGTCTCTAGCTTGGCTCACCTGACCTTAGGTAATGCTTCCAGCTGGCTCTTCATGGTCCAAGCGGTTTCTCTGCACCCTACAATCACAGATTGCCAATCAAATTAAGTCTCTATAGAGGCAACTAGGTATTTCTAATTGTAATTTTGCTGCAGGTAGATGGTATCTGGCTTACTGGCGTTCATATTAAGAAGATGAATTTCAAGCTGTCACGTTTTTGGAGGATCTTCAGCCTACTCTAAATTAAAAACAATAGTTGAACCCGAGTTCAACACTTTTACATATTTAGGGCTGTTAACTTGATGGTTGTTGTTTTTCGAGTCAATGAAGCCCAACCTGTGGTCTTTTCTGGCTCGTCAAGGTGGAACACATAGCTGTTTTTTTTCTATATCCACACACTTAATTAAAGAAAGATACATCTGCTATTTTTTTAATTCAGATGAAACTGCACTTGCACTGTCAACTTTCAAAAGTAGCGAATGGAAAGACTATGAAAATAACTATGACTTTGCCATCTTCATTCTCTTCTGAGAATCATTGTGACAGATCTTCACCCAAACATTCTGAAAGTGAAATAAATGTATAAAAAGATCCTCCAATTTGTCTTTTCCCACATTACGTACGTTACATACTGTTAATAGTAGTCATTTTTTTATCAATCAATTTGACCCGACAAATTCACAGTAAAATCCAGTTAGGCCTCCATATTTAGTAAAGTAGACCTCGGGGTTGATTGGCCGTGGAAATAAGGGCCTGATCACATTCATGATTATGGGAGCAGTACTTTTGCTTTAGCATCCTCAGATGATAATCTCCCAGCACTGCCAGTGAGCGGCGTGGTCCGTAACCGCCTGTCTTACGCAGCCTGGCACAGAATACAGCTTGTTGGTTGCCAGAAGCATCTCCCGCTCTCTCATGTCTGTCACCTTGCAGCCACTAGTGTCTCACTGCTCGAGCCAGAGGTGGAGATTTGTCCCGTGTGAGCATGTGGAGTTACGATCCACTCGAGACCCTCGGCCGGTCAACACTGTGTTAAAGTTTTCAGTTGGGATTCAATGGGTGCGTTTGTTACCCGTCTGAAGTCCCGTCCCGAGTGACTGAGCATGTTAATGGCTCTCCGGACGAGCCGGACGAAAGCGCTGCCCTTCCTTCAGTCTGCCGGACACATCACAGTTAATGTTTTTTCCTGGCCCACTGTCAAAGTTCCCCCCATACAGCATGTACCAGCCAGCGCCCGACAGGAAAACAAGCCGGCTTCATCTGTTTCTACTCAAAGCCGACCCTCTCCGGCTTGTCTTTTCCAGCGTTCCGCCAAACATTTCTTCGTCAAAGTGTTTAAAATCAGAAGAGCATCGGGTCTGCTCCTTTTTTGGCACACTGCTCGCCACCAACCCACCCCCCGGCCGCCATTTTAAGATCGGATAAAGCCAAAAGCCGAGAGGGAGGGAGGAATCGAGAATGTTGCTTCCAGCCCTTCTTACATGGCGGACGAATTTGCAGCTTTCTGACCAATAAGAGGTGGTTTTGATCATGTGGTGTGCCACGATAGCAAGGAGCCACTTTGTATCCCCCCACCTCCCCTCTCTCTCTCTCTCTCTCTCTCTCTCTCACTTTCACTCTCTCTCTTAAACACACCGACGTCACTCATTACTCTCCTCACACTCCCCTTCTGTAAGCTCGTTCTTGCCTGGAGATTTGTAGCCGTCTGCTCAGGCTGGCCAAGTTTAGTCTTGTGGGCTTTTTTTGGGGGGATGAAATGGTGTAGTCGCTCAGCTCAGCTCTGGTGTGGTTCACGTTCTTGTTTCGTGGATTTCCCTTCCTGGCATGGGTCCAGAAGTCCAGGATGGGGCTGAGGTGGAGGGACGAGTGAGAGAACGAGTAGCCAGATCCAAACAGACGGACTCCAGAGGGATTGGTGGAGTAAATGGCATGTTGTTGTTCCGGGATCTTCTCTCTCATATCACGTGTGATGAACTATGGTGGGATGTGCCACAAAGAAGCAGAAAACTGCAGCAAAACTTTGGTGCCCAGGGGTGGAATGAACAGTGCTGTATCTTTTTTCCCTCCCTTGTATTTCTTCCTTTATTTCTTCCTCTTTGTTCGCCTGCCAAGCCCCATCACCAAGACGGCTGCAGAATTGTTTTGGAAGCAAATTGGCTTTGTCTGTGGCTGGGAGGTGGAGATAACACGGGGTTAAGAAGTCAGACGTGGACTCTAGGATTCCCTGGAAAAAAAAAATGGGAAAAGCGAGACGCCGGCCTTCCGGATGTTTCGCTTCAGTATCTGATCATCTCTGGTCCAATTTGCGTGAATCTCTCTATAAAGTTATAGGAAATATGGTATGGTGGAAAGACGTTAGGATTGATTTTCAATGGAGCGCTGAATCGATGCGAAGCGATGCCGTCTGGCCACTCTTTCTTCTGTATTGGAGTCTCTTATCAGTGTTGGTGTGCTTCCAGTTCACAATTCCATCAGTTGTATTGTTGTCAGATATATTATAATGCGCCAGTGCTGGCAAGCCCCTTCGCTTCTTGCAGATGATTTTCTGCAATTGTAACAAAGAGCTTTGAGAAGTGATTTTGATGCCTTACATTGATCGATCGTGAATGGGATGCAGAGAATTGATGCTGTTTTTTTCCCCCCAACAAATCGGATGTTTTTTTTGCCTTTTATTCAGCCTTACTACGTTAGTTCACAAATTAGTTAAAAAAAATTCAACATTTATCAATACATAATAAATTCATAAATTTAATAGTCAATACTTACAGTAACTCGCAACATGTTCTTTTGTTTGCGAGAAGCTTTTAGTTGCTTGACGACATATATTAAAACCGCAAACTCAATAACGTCCTACCTCCAGTCTAATGAAGTGGTGATCAATCCAAGTGTCAGCGACGAGCTTTGGGACCTTTTGGCTCTTTCATTCGGTTAATATATCATACATTTATGACGCTTACCTGTGTAGAATAAAGCTCAACCCGTTTGATCTCACATGATCCTCTCCAGAAGATAATCGTCCTAAAGCGTTTGCTCCCTCCCCTCCTCACGCTCCCTTCTTAATAATCCTGCCCGGGTTTGATAGCGGCGAGAGGATGATCATCTGCTTTGATCGGATCGCTTCACCTCGCAGCTTATGGCCACAGCCTCTCTGGGTTGGGTACAGTGAATGGCCCATCCACAGATGCTTGAGGTGCTTTAACTGTGGAGTAGATTTAAGCGGATTACAAAGCCACTCATTAATATGATCAAATTCAGGGATTGATGGAAAAGGCCGTGATAAGCACCTGTCCATGAGGAGAACAGCAAATAGCCACACACACACACACACACACACAATACTTAGTGTTATTAGTTTGTGTGTTTGCGTATACAAATGTTGGGGCTACACAATCAAATGAAAATTGGAGTTATTACACACACTCCCACCTGCACACACACACACACACACACACATAATTAAATCATGTTAAAATAATTGGACAAAAATGTAAAATTTTGTATTTGGTTTCATTTTAACTGTGTGTGAAAAATAAATTATTTTCAGATTTTAAATTTGTTTTTACAATAAACATTGAATTTTTACATTAAACATTTTATTCAGTGAATAAAAGGTAACCCTTAAAAACATTTGCAGCATATATATATATATATATATATATATATATATATATATATATATATATATAGAAATAATGTAGTATTTAATTCATGCTTTTAAACAAATTAAAAAAACGGAATCAAATATATAAAGTGAACATAATCTTACGTGAAACGATTTTGTTCTTGTCAAGGCAAGTTTGACAGCAACACACACGCAGACACACACACACACACACACACACACACACACACACACACACACACACACACACTTGGACTGTTTTTTCCAAGACTTGACTGTTTTTTCAAGTTTTTGAGCTGTGTTTTGCTCAACAGAAGTTTGTGGCAGAAGAGTAGCTCCCGCACTAATGTTCCAGATCGGGATGGTTTGTGTTACTGTCGTCCGCCGGCCTCGTGCACGACCACGTCTCACAGAAACGCGTCGCTGGAATCTTTATTTATTTGGAGTTTATTCCAGCGCCGCAGCTTTGCCAACAGCAGAGCCGAAAGACCACAAACAAAAGAACAGTGTTGTTAATGCAGCCTTCCGTGTTTGCTTTCATTCATTTTTTCTTACATATATGTGGCACACACACACACACACACACACACACACACACACACTGTGCACATGGGCAATAAATACAATGCAGCAGGTATACATATCAAAATTCAAACAATTTCTCCACTTGCACAGCAGTCATATTTCAACCTATACAATAATTTATATATATGTGTGTATAATATATAGATAATAATAGTATATATATTTATTTATTTATTTTTTAATAATATACTGTGTTTGTGGAAAAATGTGAAAAAAAATGATATTTTTATTGCAATTAATATGATTGTGTTTTTTGGAATTGTAAAAGTCGCAATAGTAGTGGAGAGTAAATTGCACGTGGTGTACAGTAGAAATCCTTAATACAAAGATAGTATGTAGAAGTGTTGATTGTGGTGAGAGGACAGACTTCATCAGGTATGTTTCCTGTTGTCCACTCTTACATGTGTGAGTGTCCGTGAGCATGTGTGTGCGCTTGTGGCACGCATGGAAAGGTCTGGTCTTCAATGCGTGAGTAGAGTTGGAGTAACGGCCGCAGAACGCCATTAGCGGGCCTGAGCGAGAGGGAGGGAGGCTGGACCCAATTATGGATGAAGGTGGTGCATATTTGCTGATTTATTCGTCCAGTGGCAGACAGGGTAATGACTTTAGTGAAACTCCAGGCCTCTGCTGCAGGATAATGACGGGGTCCTCAGGCGGCACCGACCACACACGCTCCCCATCCGCAAGACACGGAAACGTCAGGAAAGAAGAGATTCCCGAGATGAACAGGATTTAATAAGAGGAGCGGCCTCGGGAACGTAGGTGATTACAAAAAATAACAAAGCATCGACCCACCTGAGGACAAACTTCAAAACTAGCAAGGCTAAAGCGAACAAGCTGAAAAATCTTCCGGAATGTCTTTAGAATTCAAACCGCAGTCTGGCTCGACAAAATTGTCCAGAGGCTCAAAATGTAGCGTGTTTTTTTACTCTACAACACAACTTACTCTACAACGAACACTTGGAAGAGAGAGCAACAAATATTTTGCACTAAATGGCAAATGTGTTTAATAATGCCCGTTGTGCTGTCCGAAGCGGCAGTTTACAGTAAAGGGATTAAAAAAACGAGAGTTGCACTGTCACTGTTTACATTTTCTATAATTATTTATTCTGTGATATGTTGCATGCCAAACTTATTACATTTGCAAATTGAAATCATGTTTTTATTAAGTACTTCGTATCGGTATTGGAGTATTCCTTATATGTTTGTTCCAAAACTGTATCTGTTTTTTATCGTACACGTTTTCCAAAAAAGTGGCATTGGTGCATTCTGACTTGTAACCTGCTGGGCATTCCTTTTCCTTTCTGCCCACTTTTATCATCACCGTTTTCCCTTTTTGCGCATAGCTGGATAATGAGAGATCAGTGAAACTGCTGTAAGGAATTAAAATCCTTCACATGAATGAGAAACATGTGGAAAAGCGAAACAAAAAAGACGGCCGCACACTTAACGCGAGGGCTACAAACACACCAGCGTCCGTACGGCCTTCCACTCGCGCTTCATTTACACATTTTTCCAATACATTTTTTGACTTGAGTATTCCCAAAGAAAGTTTGTATTTTCCACCTTGTCACTGATTGTGTCTTATTTTAAAGCCAAAGCGCTATCCCTGCTCTTTAATTCATGTAGCTGTGGCTGGCAGAAGGAAACGCAGACGAGACTCGCGGTGAAAGAGCGTTTCTGAGGAACACAGGCCGGCGCATTAGTGTTTATAAAGTGCCGTGTTTCGTGAGGAGCGCACGGGTTTCAGAACACACATTTCCAACTCAAGCAGCAGGGAACCGGAGAGAAAGTGTCTGTACGCTGTAAAAAATAACAAGTGCGCTTAAAAGTTTAAGTTTAAGGCTTTCTTACGTTTAGATTTACGCATCTCACAGACGCTTTTATCCAAAGCGACGCATTTACACACAAACACTGAACCGACTTCAAGCCTTGCTCAGAATCAAACCCACAAACTTGATGTTCCGGGTTGAACTGCGGGAAAGCTCATTTGAGTTTACTCCACTTCAACACATTTCAAACTATACGTTTACAGAGCTTGAATAAGGGAATTGAGTCTGGTGTTTCTATGAAAATCATTTAAAAAAAAAACAAAAAAAAAAACATTGAAAGAAGTAAGATGAAACTAAATACAGTAAGGGAATTTTATATCGCAACAAATTGACTATCACTACAAACCACGATCGCTTAGCTTAGCGCAACACGGCTACAAGCGAGTTCAGTGTGTCAACGCAGAAAATTTAATCAGTCGAAAATGAAGAACACGGGCAAGGATTAAAAGAAAAAACCAAGAAACAGACACAATCAAAACGCTCGATCGCGTTTATAATAATCCTTCCTCTTCAGGCGTCGGATAAACAGAGAGCTTGAAACAGGCCTGAGCTTGAAACAATTGCTCCGCGCATATGCAGAGTCTGACTGGAGAGCAAAGGATCTTGGGAAATGAAGTCCTGACCACTAGAATTGACTTTGTGTTATCTGTTATTCAAGTAAAACGATATCAAAATGATACAAGTCACAAGTTAGGTTTATCAAAATAAGAAAACATTGTATTTTAAAGAGAATATTAATGTAATTGAACCACACACAAAAAATTGTTGGTGCTTATATTTGCATAAATACGGTAAATAGGACAAAATAGCAAATGTGACGATTTCAGGTCCATGTTTTTCATAATCTTCTGATACTGAACATTTATTCGACAATGGCAGATTTTTGCGAAAGCTTGACGTCTTCCATAGCGTGTGTGTGTTTTCTTGGTTTGAAACAAGTTGACGAATGAATCTGAAACAGGATCAACTTTAGCAGACCGGCTTAGTGCTTCGTTGTCATTCACGCTTTTAATTGTGCCTTCCATCCTACGTTTCCTTCACACTCAGAAATAGGTTATCATCAGAAATAGCTGCGCGTTATTATGCCGTTGGTTTTCAGACAGGGACCTTGGTAGCGTGCGTCTTAACACATGACACAATAAATCAATCAATCCATAATGTTCCTTCCCCCCTGCTCACTATTAATAGTAAGGAGGACAGAATCCAGACAGGATTAAAATCTTTGATGTGGTTCCACTTTTTATTTTCGACAGAATGTGTGGTTTTCATGTTCACTTTCCTACGTCGAATACGCACTTGTGAAAAAAAACGCTTGTGTGTGTGTGTGTGTGTGTGTGTGTGTACTCGGGATTGCCTTCCAGAATGTATGGAGATCACCCCATTTATCTAATTGTCTATATATCTATCTATGTATATGTATATCAGTGCTTTGATTGAGTTTATTGATCCGAATCGTTAAAATGTATCAATTATCCAGACCTGGAGAATCAATGTTTCCCCTCAGGAAATCAGAAAAGGAAATCTTTGCTAATTTGTATTCTCTCGTGTTGAGCAGCTTTACTCGGCACACTTGCTTACATCTCGACTTTTGAGGCGGCGAAGACCCGCACGGCCTTGTCTTTATCCAGTCATCCTTGCTGTAGGGAATCACAGACTCGTCTCAGAAGGATAATGGCCAAACGTGGAGCTGCCCCTCCGTCCGAGGGGAATATCTGAGTCGGGGTATTTTAGGGAAGCACTTGACCCCTCTGAAGGGCTCTTGTTCTAACCTCTCTCCAGACTCTGGCTAGCTCAGATCTGCGGTGGGATAATAAGGATAAAGGGGTCTTTTAGGGGCTGTCATTGCTGTAACCAGAAAGCGATTTGAGAAGGCGGAACAACAGTTTTTGGACTCACCAGGTCATGACTTACTAGAGCTGCTCGACTCATTGTTAAAATAAATTGCAATTTTGGTTCTACCGCCCTCGCGATCTTAATCCAGCATTTATACGATTCTGCCAAACTCTCTGATATACGACAAGCTTGTGTGTGTGTGTGTGTGTGTGTGTGTGTGTGTGTGTGTGTGTGTGTGTGTGCGTGTGGAAATCAGCCACACGCAATCATTTAAATATTATAAAGGAAAGATGATCTTGCACGTGTGATTTCGCGCAGTGGTCATGTGTGATTATTACCTGCGCCAGTCAAGTTAAAAAAAAAAAATAAATAAACAGGGAGAATGAGTGAGGAAACACAGCGGTAAAGTAAGTCTGATATCAACTCAGACATTTTAGTACCTGTAAACGGATTGTATTCTCAAGTGTGTGTGTGTGTGTGTGTGTGTGTGTGTGTGTGTGTGTAACTACTGCGGTTTCAAGCCATTACTGGGACTCGAACCCACAACCAGGGTGTTGTTAAAATCAGCTCTACTGATTAAACTGTTTAATTATATATTAGTACAAATGTAATTATACATTTATTTACAATACAACTGTACATTTGTACAAAATATGGCGTACGAGTCAGAAATCTGTGAATGTGACACGCATATGTAATTCCACTGGATTCAAACTTCACTGTGATGGCAAAGATTTTTTAGGAATCTTCCTTTGCCGTGTTTGTGTATATTTTTGAAGGCCTTTGGTGTGTGTGTGTGTGTGTGTGTGTGTGTGTGTGTGTACATCAATGGAGCAGGGAAAGGGAGGGAATGTGTTCTCTGTGCAGACAGCTGTGAAGCGGGCCCAGCGAATCCTCCTCCATATGTTCTGGGAGCGTTTCACACCAGCGCAGAACCTGATTCCGGGCCCCGTAAACCCGGAACACAACATCAGGGGACTTCGTTTTTTTTTTTTTCCAATTATTTATTTAAAATTTTTGCATGAAAAAGCAAAAAAAAAACAAAAAGCGCCTTTCTCACACACCCCGTTTGTGGACCGGAGCACAGTGTGCGCCAGGGAGTTTGCGGTGCCATGGTGATGCCCAGCATGGCGGAGCCCACGACAGGCGCGGGCATGAAGACACAGCCCGGCACAGCTGGCTTCTCCTGTCGTCTCGTCGCCCTCTTTTTTTTTATTAAAACAAGACTCGGGACCTTTATGAATCATTAATCCTGAAACAACGGCCCACACCCCCAACGCCGATATGCTCGTCCCTGGAAGCTTGAGGGAGGGCATATGTCGGAGTTTACATGTGCATGTGCGCCTATTACAAGAAAGGAAGGAAGAAAAGACGGAAAGACCGACACCTAAAAAGGCGGCGACGGGAGCCATCTGCATAGGGCGGCGTGCCAGTGTCTTGCCAATGTGCCCGGACCACCTGGCCGCAACGCTCGCCAAGTATGCCAGCCTGGGCCCTGTAGCCTCCAGACTGCTGCCCTCTTTCACTTCTTTGAAACTCCAGTGGCCCTGGAAACCGGGGCTGGTGCCTCTCCCTTGCCAGTAGCTTTGTTTGAAGTGAGACGAGCTCCGTGGTGCCGGGTGAGACCAGACAGTCAACAGTGCCCCCTTTCAGAGCCCCCCCCCACACACACACACACACACACACACTCGCACACGCTGTCTTTGTGTGACTTGGTGCTGTTTGGTTGGGGGTGGATCTCTCGATGCCATCTCCGCTCACTCGCTGGTCTTTCATGGCATCACGCTGTATTTTCCACACACGGGCGAGGCGATGCCGTAATTCAAAGGTTTTATTTCCTTTTTCAAAGCCACGGCACTCCGTCATCTCGCCTCCTGCTCCTCCGCCCCGCCTCCCCCTTCTGTGCCCACAGCCTTGGCACGGACTCCCTGACAACCCTGGGAACCAGTGTTTCCGAGTGGCACTCGAGGGCCACAAACAGTGGCTCCGCTGCCCGCTCCCGCCTTTGTTCTGTTTGTCTGCGCTTGAATATCAATGAGTACACACTTGTGTCATTTATTCACCAAACATTTAGTCAGCGCTGACAGATTTATGTAAATGCTCGCTTGCAATTATAGAGGCGCACTTTGAAATTATACACGTCGAATCGATACGCAGAGGAAATGGGATTAGCCTTTTTTTTTTTCCCTCCACGTAGCTCGTCTTAATAATTCCAAGATGAATTGATTTCTGTTCAAGTGGCAGAAGTGTGTTGACTAGCTAGTAGCAAAATGCAGGAAGCACTAGCTTGTACGCCAGAGCCAAAGGTTTTCTTAGATCCAGAGTGGAATTCACAAACGCGCACCATTGCACAAAATTTCCAGCGTACATTTTCCCCGAGAACACCAGAACGACTGCCTTTCCTCTCCCTGACACGAGAGTCGAAACAGTCGATGAATGAAGAACACGGGCAAGGAGTGAAAAAAATCAAAGTAACAGACACAATCAAAACGCTCGGTCACTGAACAGTGGATACTAATCCCCCACTCTGCGAGAATCTTGGGAAATGAAGTCCTGACCACTAGAATCGACTTTTTGTAAAGTAGAATGATATAAAAATGACACGAGTCACAAGTTAGGTTTGTTTAATAAAGATAAAATAGCTTTTTTAATAGAATACTAACATAATGGAACCAGAATTAAATTCCCGCTAATTAAAAAAATTATGGAATTATGGAATAATTATGGAACCGCTAATTAAAAAAAAATTGTTTTGTGCCTAAAAAATCAGGGGTTGTGTTTATATTGGTTATTTTTAATGAGGACACAGACAAGGAACCAAAAAATAGTGAAGAAATTACAATCTTGCTGCTTCTTTCACGTCTCATACTTTTAGAAGGACATTTTCTCAGAAGCCGCCTTTATCTCAAACCATGTGCAGCTACATTGTGTGAACGAAAGGTTGATGGAGGAGAGGAGGAAGAAAGCGAAACTAAGAAGTTCAGGCCCTGTGATTCCAGGAAGACGGGCTAGTAACAGGTAGTGCCGGGCCGGAGGGGCAGCTACGCCCACGGGAAGACTAATTGATTACTGCGGGAACTGCCGGGTGATAAATAGCCTGAAGCATCGCCTCCCTTCAGAGCCGCTGTCCAGAGGCCAACTGAGGATATTCTGCTGAGGCGGGGGAGAGGATGGGATGGATGGACGGACAGAGTGGGCAGGATCGTGTAGAAGCCGCTCTGACATTGAGATGTTGCTTCTGCTGTGTTGCAACCTGTTCGCTGGAGTGTCGTCCATAGTGGTGACCAGTGCTGTCCAAAGTAGTCACGTGTGTTACTTAAGTAGAAGTAGAAATACCAGAGTAAAACAACAAAAAAGTAAAAGTATCAGCTCAACCGTTTTACTCAAGTACTGGTAAAACTACTTGGAGTAAAAAAAGAAGGAAAGAAGAAATGCCATAGGACTTTATTGTTATATTGAAATGTTGTATATATGGTAATTACTTTGAAAATTAATGCATTTTTATTACAGCGCTTACACATCAAAGAACCATACTGTATATGTGTATATAATTTAAAATGAACATCATTTAAGCACAGAACATGCGTCAAAGATTGATCATTATGCTTTGTTCAGTCAAACAGTTGTTTTTTAGCAAAGTGTGTTTTAGTTTAACAAGTGTAACAAAGCCAGGATGGCGCCATTTTTTTAAGTTCAAGTCTATTTATATAGTGCTTTTCTTAGTTTGAGACCAACGCAAAGTCGCTTATAGTATCTGGATGTGTTTTCTTAGGTCGATGAGAACACGCAAATAACCCTAACCGAAAAGAAACAGGAGTAACGCATATATGTTGCATAAAATAATAAAGAAGTAGAAGTAAAAAGTAGGTTGGAGTAAATAACTACTCAAGTAAAGTATAAAAAAAAGCCAAAATTCTGCTTAAGTAGCAAAGTATTATTACTTTGTGACGCCTCTGGTGGTGACCGGATCAGAAATCCTTTAGGATGAGACGCTAATTTTGTATATAAAACCCGACATATTTAAATCAGTTTGATTAGTCTTTAGTTTAAAATTAGTTTAGATTAGTTTTAGCCAAATCCAAACTGAAATAAAGCAACACAGCGAAACCAACACGTGTGTTTGCAGTAAATCACAGCTTTTTTCTCCAGTATTCCGTTCGTACAGCACATGCGTCTTTGTTTCATGGAATTCAACTTTCTGTTTATGGGAGAATTCCGTTGAATGTGAGAGAAAAGCTTTGACCAGAAAACCTAACCGCACTACTGCAAATCCTGTCTCCATTTCCCCAGCGGAATCGATGCGGTGGTCGATGGGCTGAGCTGACATTGTCCACAGCTCAACAAGCATAGCCGGGCCGATACACACGCCGCCATAGATCTGCAGCTTCATTCATTCACTATGACATTTACAATCCAATTAAAGTTGCCGCTCCAGCGTTTTTTGCGTCTTTAGCTTGTTTGTATGTTTTTAATTATGGGTAATAGCTTAAATGCTAATTGGGAGTGTTCTGGTGCTTTTGCGAGCCGCTCGGACATTTGCAGTTGTTTAAATAGGTCTGAGACGTAAAGCAGAGGTTGTTTAAAGTCTACCCGGTTCCTCCAAGAGAGTGAAGAACAGTGTGGATGGGCGCAGTCAGGTCTAAGCTGCTGGCATGAGTGTGTGGCGAGGGCAGAGCTCCAGACGGGCACACGGAGAAACCTGAGAGACATCGATCTCTCCCACCAAGTCTCCTCGGCTGCTACCTGGTCCAGTCCACTTCTATTCTGTTTATTTTAGAGTCCCACATTAAAGGCGTTCTAGGAAATTTCCTCAGTCTTGGAAATTTCTCTTGAAAAAAGGCTTTTGTCAAGTATTTTGTATCTTTGACACGTTGTAGCACCTTCAACAATTCAAATTCATCTTCCAGGGTTCCTACGAGAGCTTGAAATCCTTGAAAATGCGTGAATTTCAATAATGTGATTTCAAGGCCTTAAAAATGCTTGAAGTTTGACAGTGGAATCGAGATAAGTGCACGTCTTCGGGACCGGATCCGAACTTGGGCGGTTCTCCCGCTCTGTGTCTGGTTTCATGCGACTTGAGAGTGAGACGGATAAATAAAGTGTGTGAATAAACGGGCCGTGATCACTATGATCCAGGTCTGATTAAAAGTGCAGAAAGTGGGGAGCAGGAACGTCTTTATTGTTGCAGTGTTCCCGGCTTTGTTACACTTTGTTAAATTAAAACACATTTTGCTAAAAATGGAGAAGAATGGCAGATGTCTCATTTCTTAGTTTAAATATAGTTAGAATACAAATGCTGCCTATAATCTAAGTAAGGTCTACTAAAATGTAATGACCATTTTTTTCCACCAATAACACCAAAATTTCCCCCAAAATGGTAATGTTTCATTTTGATTGTAGTTAGACATGGTTTTAATTATGAATCTTACCACGTCTGTATGGTGCTGGAAAAACTTGAACATGGACCTTGAAAGAACCCTGATCTTCCCACATCCTGGCATGTCGCAAGAGCCACTAAAAGCTGCCGATAAACTTTTGGCAAGCAGCCAGAAATCGCACAGCCGCGGTTTTTGTGCGTGAGTGAGTGTGTGTGAGAGACGATGCTGAAGGAGAGTCGGACTCTTGTGTTTGCGGAACGTAATTCCACGGTAAACCGGGGGAAATGACATCGACCGCAGTTGCGCCGCATGTTAATAATCCGCAATCAAGCGAAACTGCACATTTTCATCCGCGTCACAGCCGGGGTCACGTTTCTCCGTTCCTAAAAGTTTTCAAGTAACGAGTTGATAAAAAAGGAAAAAGAGACAGAGCAGAGTAACAGAAAAAGCCACAGCAGTGACGCTATCCATTACAGTGCTATAATTATGGTAAGTGAGGCAGAACTGAATCAATACGGCGATTCATCAATTGCATTCCTAAACTGTTTGGGTCCGGCTTGTGTCATGCTGCCGCTGCTGATGCTGATGGCGTCCTTCACCGGCGCAATATCTCGGCCGCACGTCAAGATTCCCTCGTCCTAATCCACTTTCCCGAGACGTCCATTATTTCACGGCGCTCTCCCGTAACGTTAATCACGCTTTTGTTAATTGATCCGCCGTCACTGCTGGAGTTGCCGTGGGTGAGTGATTCCTTGAGCGTCTTAACGGAACAACAGGCATTAGAAGCGAGGCTTTCTGCTCGTCTCTCGCGCCGCGGCCGGTAACACTATCTGCTGAGGAGCCGGTGTTGTGAATTCTGTGTCACGGCCGTCAAGGAAACATTTACTGTCCAGCGCTGCCGTGTAACATGAACCCTGGA
Source organism: Paedocypris sp. Pulau Singkep (assembly GCA_017309775.1). NCBI lineage: Eukaryota > Metazoa > Chordata > Actinopteri > Cypriniformes > Paedocypris > Paedocypris sp. Pulau Singkep. The sequence goes on from MU204413.1 coordinate 1,734,592, forward strand.
AAGATTCCTGCTTCATGTAAAGCGCGATTTATATTCCCCTGCGAGTAAAGATGCATTTCGCCACGGATTAATAGCACAATTACCGTAACTTTGCATTTTGTCATTTAAAGCTTTTATCTCTCTTATCGTGGCTCTTTCCTCTTTCTCACGTCACATTCCAAGAATGTAAAAATGTTCTATTTAAACGTTTGCCATAAACTAGCGACTTTTGTCATAACATAAATTTAAATATTAAAAAATGTAAATTTATCATCCCTTAATCAAATAACACACAGCAATTATGCATACAATATTATTGTACTGTAATGTGCATTTTGCAATGACAAAAAGCAAGTGTATTTTAAAAAACAATATTGTTGGTCTTTTGAGGAAAAAACTGAATTTGGCCGTCATCGTTGCTGAACTCTGAGTTTGTAGTCCAGCAGAGTGGCACGGCAGCTGCTCCGATAGTGAATCGACACTTTAAAATGGTTGCCAGAGATTTTTTTAAGATGGCTGCCAGGGTGCTAAATAAAAGAAAAGAAAAAAAAAGTGTATTTGCGATAAACGGCAACATCTGTATTCATTAGTGAATCCCTCCAAAGTGACGGCTGGTGCGCGGATCAGAACGTTTGTCCTTTCCTCCTCTCTTCTCTCGATCAGGACGGTGTTGAACTTGGCAGGAAACTTCTTGGCAGCGATGTTTTCTATGTCATCCAGCGCGAGCAGCGGCTAGCGGGATTCTCTCGCCGTTCAGCAGCGACGGTCGGGAAATAAACACAGAACTGGAAATGGAGAACAGCTACCTTTGTTGAACTATCGGCGCTGGATTTGACTGCTTTTTTAATGACTAGAAGTAATTTGTCGGGCAGCCGCCGCAGTGGCACACGGATGGCGCTGTTCTCGCCTGACGGAGCTGATTGTTTTGTTTGTGATGCCGTCGAGGAGCGTCTGTCCTAAAATGGTGGCAGACAGCAGCGATCGGCACAAAATGGAGGCGGAAGGGAGGAGCGGCGGCGCGTTGATGGCTTTATACGTTCACACGTCGGGTGAGAGTGAAATGGGGCATCCTCCGCTCCCACGTGCCCGTCTGTCTGACGCAACTTGGACGCCGCCACGCTTCCGAATCTTGGCGATTGGCGCCGCTCCTGATGGCCTTTTTTTTTTTTTTTGGCATGTTTTTTCGGGCGACCCTGGCGAGCTTCACGCACGCTTCACCGTTCCTCTAACGATAACACTATTGATTTAAGGCCTGTATGGATTGAAACGACAAGCTGGAGCTCTTGGCTGGCATCTCGCTGAAGGCTCCTAACATTCTCGGGTGTGTGCCAGGAGCTCGGACGGCGTCTGTCCGGAGGCTTTTACGTCCTCAGCCGCTCGGAGCGATCGCTTTCCATTGTAATTCACCACACAATTGCGCAGCGTAAATAAGAAGGCGCGGGCACGCTTTAGGATGCAGGCATTGTTTGCGTCCAGTAACGCCGACTGTATTTGCTCTGAATTATGGACCTGCGTGATTTATGTGGAGTTCAGAATGACCGGGAGAACACTCGTCGCATTGACCGGCTGCATTTTGAAATGAGTTTTTATCATTTTCATTCATCGGATGAATTGAATCTGATCAATATAGAATGAAAAATCAATGAGGGTTGTAATTCATGTGAAGCGCGATATTTTTCCTCTATATAGGCCACGTAATTTGATCCAGTTTTCTTTTGATAAATTAGAAATGTGGCGTGTACTGTATGTGTAGTTAACTTAGGCAGCTTTTTATTAGCGAAACATGTGCTTTTCCGTGGCTCGCCTATCGCAGAGAAACACTATAGGAAAGATCGCTGAAATGAAATCGTCATATCGTTGTTGTTTTTTTTTACTTTGGCAATATGGTGGAGACTTTCTGTTTTCACTGATCAGGCCAAGACGAGGCTTCCTCTGGGTTTACGTGTTTTTAGCGGTCGGTCAACGCTCCCCATAATCATTTGTCCTTTGGGGTTTTATTTTCATACTCAACCACTCGCTCAGTTATTTCTAACATTCCTCTGCGTCACTAAACACAACTGGACACTGTTTCTCCGTAGAGCGTTCTAGCAGAATGCAATGGGTTAGCTCATGTAGCATGTGAGCTAATTGGGATTAATGGGAAGAGCAGTTGTGGCCTACAGTTGCAGGTTCGAATCCCTGACCAGAACTGAAGTCACCTTGACCAAGATCTGCTCAATCCGCCAAATGAACGTGAGAATCTGTGTGGCCTTGATGATGGTCACAAAAACACCTAGACTCCTTCCTTAAGCGGACTGTCACCTCGATGACTTCAGAAAGCCTTGATGTTGTCACGCCAGTTTTCACGGAGACCAGCTTGTCCACCATCTTGACAGCGAGTGGAGATTTACAGCTCGCATCCGATGCCGCGATAGGACGAGCGCTCACAGGACTCAGATACCAAATAAATGGCAATCAAGCTGACAACTTGTCGTTTTCCCCCGTGAGTCCACCAGTGCATCTTCAGATCTTCAGCGGGAAATCGGACCTGACAGAGGTCAAGCAGGGCTTTTACTCCCTTTCTCTTCACACAACACTGACTCGCAGTGCCAGTGACTTCCTATTGTGTTATTCTTCTGGACCTCAGGGGCCACATGGACAGCCAGGTTGCATTCAGTGATATATTTATTGCTGTCAGAGCAAGGACAAGCTCCTCGGTCTGTACCGCCTCGTGTGTCACTGACGCTCTCCAGATGAAGAAAATAAATATGTGTGTGGACCAATGCGCCTTTTCCAAATCTCTTTGTTTTGCTCCGGCTAATCCCTCTATTCCATCCGTTTACATTTGATCTCCCAGTCAAGTTTCATAGATTTTTCTTTGCGTGTTTTTCTGCATCGCCCTCGCCTGATACTCCCTTCGAGGAATCCGTTCTCACACAGACACTTGACCCACTCTCGATCTCTCTGGTTCTGCGCATCAGGGCTGCAGGAGGTCGGCGTGTGCATTAGATCCCCGACTGCTAGGCTCACAGCTCTGCTAGAGTCGGAAAGCGAAAGATGGGCATCGGAAGGGTGATGGGCGAAAGAGAGACAGAGGAGGAACTGCCGAGAGTAGATTGAAAGTGGCCCCAGGGTTGTATATTTCACCGTGTCCCGTGGGAATTCTGGGATTCTGATTCCCTTTCTCCCTTCCTGGGAAAAGGCCAAGAACTTTTTTCTCTCCTCCTCCTCCTCCTCCTCCTCCTCCTCCTCTGCCTCGCTTTTTTTCTTTTAGAAACTGCACTTCATATCAGGGGATTGGAGAAGCGCGGCGCTCAGGAAGAACTGAAGGCCTTGCCCACAGGAAAGGGAATTTGTCTGCTCCCGTCGAGTCTGTCGATGGTCCGCTTCTCTCCCCTCGGAAGGTTTGGATCAGGCGAAGCGAGAGCAGGGTTATGTCCAGAACATCTGCAGCAACACATCACATCACCAAAGAAGGCAATATTTCCCACCAGTGACAAGCATTTTTTCTAGTTCTATTGTTAGTTTAGCAAGATTGTAGCAGGGTTGTCTCCTGCACAGCTGGACCGATACTAGAGTTTCAGTAGCGCTGGACTTTGCTACACCGGGCTTGTGTGTTCGATCCCCAGCACGAGTTTGGTTCACTGTTTGAATATCACAACATCGGTTTTGGGGCTTTTACATTCCAGAGCATTCCAAAACCCGTGGCTTGGAAGTTGGGTTTTCAAACTAGAGCCGTTTGCTAGATTTTATTGCAACGTTTTTGATGTAAAGCTCTTATTTCAACTCCCTCCTTATTCTGCATTGACTTCTAATGATATTTTGTCGGAACCGCTGTAGATATTCCAGTGGGTCCAGGGGGGATGTGGAGTGGAGGAAGTCAGGAATGTCCTGCTTTTGTCTCTAGGTGACTGCAGCTTCTCCAACACATGAGCTGGTTACAAGTTCACGTAAGGAACCCGAGACTTGGTGTAGGCCTTTAGCTGATGCAGTCGCTTTCAGACCTAAAATAAACCAGTTAGCATCTATGTGCTTGCAAGAGAAAGGCTGCCTCTGTTTCTCACACGGACAGTGAGATTACTAGAAGAGCGAGCAGATGACTCAGGATGGGCAAACGCTCGCGGTAACACTATCCCGCTCGTCTCGCTCCTCCGAAAGCAGCAGTGTAAACAAGCGCCGCTCCACCAGAGAAGAAAAACAGCAGCGGTCTGATGTATGGAGGAGAAGCAGAAGGGTCCTGTCTAAACACCGGCTCGTCTTATACACGAAGTGACGTAGTCGTGAGGGAGGACGGGTCAGGGTTACTCAAACACTGCATGCGGAAACCACTTGAATGACCAGCACTTCTGTAATGAAACGCTGATCAAGCGTCTGCTAGGCCCAGGTTGATGGACACTGCAGCCACCAGTAATCATACAAATATGTATTTGTGGTTGCATTGGTTTTGTTGGTTTTCCTTTTACGTCAATTTATTAGCCCCTTTCGCACATACAGACCTTGCCGGAAAATTACTGGCAAAATCAGAGTCATGTGTGAAGAGACAAATGCCAGTAAATTCGTTCCAGCATTTTTACACCTGTAATGTAATGATGTCGGTGTAATGATGTAAAAATACCTGTAACGATGCCGGTAAATTACCGGAACCCTGCCCTGTGTGAAAGCAGAACGTAAACGGCCACCCTGAGCCAATCAGATCATCGTAACATGGCACGTACTCCTCGCGCTCACGCAGGCGCAGCTGTTTAAAGGGTGTGGCTAGTTGATGTCACATGCTGTGTGAATAGTTCTTTACCTGTAAAATGCCGGAATGGCAGCTCTTGTGTGAACAGTATTAACCGGTAAAGTCAAGAGAGGTTTTTTTTTGTAATGAATAAAATGCAACAATCTTTGGCGTGAATGATTTCGCACATGCGCTTTGAGACACTTGTTACTTTTAAATGTGCCCTACAAATGCGCCGAACTTGATTGATTCAACTTTATTGCTTTGCAAGTACAGGTACGAGACAACGAAATGCAGTTTGGTCGAAACAGAATTGCAGAAGTAGCAATATGAGTTATAAAGTGCATAATGGTGATACAAATGACATGTAGAGTATATATGTTCACATATGATGGTTGGATAACTTTGGGGGGAATATACAGAGGGGTAAATGCAGTATATACAAATTGTGTACAATCTGAGATATGAATTACTTGAACTTGGTCATTTTCCTACAATTGACCAGCGTTTCTGTGAGCAGCTATAGATGCAGCGCGCATGGCCAAACACGGTGGGCTACAATTAATTAGGCATAATTCAGCGTCCTTTTAAGACCGGCCGTTTCACTTCAGCGCTGTACGCAAACTTCCCGCCTGTAGAGCTCTTGAGCGACTCCACTCTCCGCTCCGACTGCAGGAATCTGCAATAATCCGCTTTGTCAGTCCAGCACTCGCCAGTGTCGGCTAGACGCCCCCGAGAACAGAAAAGGTAACGAGAAGGAAAACCCGGGGGTGACACTTGTGGAAATAATACTCCAATCTCTGGAGCTTCACCTTTCATTGATACTCCAGAAAGGCCGTTTGTGTTTCTAAATTAAGTTTCTGCCTCCTTTTATAGGCCTTCGTGTTCCCGAGCCCACTGTGTAAAAGGCCTTTTGAAAGCAGGGTTTTAACACACAATTGGATTACAGCGAAGCACTTGGTGAGAAAGCGGCGGGTTGGGACAAACGGACCTGCAAGAAGTACAGATGGTTTAGCGCATGCATAATGAAAGGAAGCAGGAGGTAGCGTGTTGCCCCCCCCCCGCCCCCCCGGAGCCCTCAGTATGGCCTGGGAGAGGATGAGATGAGAGCGAGGAGGCCAGGGGCACCAACCTGCCCGCCGCTCCTAATGATCTCATTACGGAATCACCTCATCAACTTCCTCACGTTCTGCGAGGCCGCAGCGCTGGTTTTACAACGCAACCCGAGCTCGTCTCAATTAGTCGGAGCTTGTTATCAGTCGCAAAACAACCACTTTTTTTTCATTACCGCGGCGCGGCGGTGGGGAGCGCCTGCGTCCCGGGAACGCTGTCAAATGGAGATGGAACGGCACCTTCACCAAGTCACCACAGGTTCCCTTTCTCATCCCGCCCCCGGGCGGAGTTTGCCTCTTTTTGATGGTGTGAGAACAGAATTAGAGCGCGGCATGGGCGATGGCTCTAGTGTCTTCCAGAGGGCGGCGTGTTCCGCGCCTGTATGGGGGATTTAGGCCGCCTGAATGAGCCTGTTTGTGCACGCTATTTAGTTGTTTGTTGTTTGGTGTCCTTTTTTTGTTTGTTTCTGGCAGGACGCCCCCCCGCCCACCCCACCCGCCGCCGCTTTCTGAGGGTTCTCAAAAGGGGCTAAATGCAGATGTGACACACGGAGTCTGGGTCTCACGCCTCATTTGCATATTTAATTAGCAATGGGTGCTGCGTGAGAGAGCTTTGGGGCCGCGGAGGGCGACTGCGAGAGTGTGTGAAAGTCCCGACACACACACACACACACACACTCACCCGGTGCCACTCGTGGTGCCCGCTCTGCGCTTTCTCATATCTCTAGGCTGTTGCTGGGGGCTTTTTGTGTCGTGGCGGCCCACTCTTCAGATTGCCTTTGTTTTAAACTGTTGATGCAGACGGCTGCGCTGAGCTGAATGCAAACAAGGACGTAAATGGTTTACTTTGTCTCGGAGCAGATGAAGGGGCTGGCCAGGCTTCTCTTGAGCTGCGGCTGCCGGAGCTTCTGGAAAGTGGTTTCATTTCATCGGGAGTTTGTCTGTTATTTACGGATTAGGAAAGAAAAACCTTTGCTCAGATAATTTCCAAGTTGTGATCAAGTTTTCCATTACTTTCTTCTCGCTGTCTTGTTTAGGACGAGCAATATTTCTCCCTGCACCATTGCCGTCTTTTTTTTTCGATGTAGGTAGAAGATCTAGTCGGGACCAGGCAGAACCTTGGAAACGTTTCCCGGGTAAAATGTTGCTACGGCGGCTAATGGCGCTATTAAAGAGCACTTCTTGGGAGAAATCTGAGCCCATCAAATTTATAGGACCTTTTTTCAGCACAGCCTGGTCTGAAGACATCTCTCCAGACTTATTTCCATAAGTGCTTGTCCTGCAAATAGCACCAAGCCGCTCGTCCAGTGTGACCTGCGGCGCGTGCCAGACGAACGAGGACTAGAACACGCGTGATAAGCTTCTAACCTTCTGATAAGCTTCTCTAGAGTTAAATGTGAAGGTGTTAAAAACATTTTCAAGAGTTTTTTTTTTTTTACATTTGTGTCTGTGAAATGCCTAAATCAAGATGTGATTGTGACGCCAAAATCTCTCTTTTTTTGTCTGTCTGCACAGAGACTGGGCAGTCTGTAAGTCCGAACCAGCCCAGTGAAGGCGACATCAAGGACGAGCCAGAAAACGGTATCTACACATATATCACTTGTTCAACAATCGATTGAAGGCATGTCTAAATGCACACGGCGTGATCTTCAAAACCACATTTATCCCTCACATGGTCTTTGAACGAACCACATTCATCACTTCATTTCACAGAGAATTGAACCCACAACTTTCAATTGAGCCAACACAACCAGACATTTTTGTGTGTGTAGTTTGTAAACTTTGCACTCGACTGTAAGTTCCGAAGTTCTTCAACGCATCTATGAGCAGAAACAGATCTAAAGCCAAAGTCAGTGATTATTCTTAAGAGGATTGCAACCCACCATATTTGCATAAACTCTGAATGTAAGTGGCCCGTCTCCAGCAGAGATGTTTGTCTAGGATTGTTCTAGATACTCGTCCATTTTTTTTCCCTTCAAATAAACTGAACAGAAGTTCCGCCGATTTTCTGTGTGTTTACGAATTTTGACCAGACAATGAAAAAAAAAAATTGGCAACTGAGCCTCTGTTAACAAACAAGCGTGTTTGCCAGAATCGAAACTTTGAATATGTGACGTCAAAGTTCGACTCTGTCTCCAAACACCGGATTATCAGCCATATTTCCCTCTTAACGTAAAGATTACGGCTCATATTTGCAATGGAGCCTGAGCTATTATTTCCACGCCCTGGTGTGTGACACCAACATCACCCTGTTTACCCAGATTAGAGGATACAGACAGATGAGCGTGTTCATCTCTCTCATCCTACATGTAGCTGATATTATCTTTTCATCTCTCTCTCCGCCTCCATTGTTGAACTGAAGATCACCCCTAAGTTGTGCCTTCTGTGCAGAGAGAGACGGCACATAATCGCTTCGCTAATGTCTTTTTTTAATATTTGCACTACCATGCAAACTCCCTCCATCTGGTATCTGTATCCATTGTTTGTGATCTTCGGATTATTTCCACTTTTGATCCAAAGCGGCGCAGGTCAATCTGAACACAGAGACGCTTTCAATTCCAGAGTCCTGCTACCGAACCCATCTTACTTACCCCTTTTAATCTTTTTTTTTTTTTTTTTTTTAATCTGTGAAGTGGGTCTGGCAATATTTTTTGCTCTAAAAGGGCATTTATTTCCTTTTTGACCAGAGGAGGTCGTGCAGGTTTGGCGTGAGATCGTATAGATAAACCTACGTTAACCTAGACGATGCCTGTCCAGTTGGATCACACACTTTCCATGTCGGTTCCTCTCGTCTCAGCTGTGGGAAAACATGAGCTGTCCTGATGAGGTTTTAATTTTTTTTACTTTTATTATTTGACCCTTGTCCTTAATGCTACGTGCACTTTCACAAAGCCCACTGCTGTCTTTTCTGAGACGGGGCAGCCGTCGAACAATCCCCAGACTGTTAGATAAGGCCAAAGGATATCCTCTTCTTTACAAGCCACACACACACACACACACACACACACACACACACACACGGCAAGAGAGGGGAGGGTGGGGGGTCGGAGAAAGGGAGGGAGGAAGGAAAGAGAAACAGAAAGAGCAATGCAGAGAGAGAGTGAGAGAAAGCAAGAGCGAGATACAGAGCAAAAGTGAGACAGAAAGAGCAAGAGAGGAACAGCAGGCGAGAAGCAGACAGAGGGGGGGCAAAAGACAGAGAGAGAGAGAGAGAGAGAGAGAGAGAGAGAGAGA
>MU204413.1:1743715-1828715 GCA_017309775.1 Paedocypris sp. Pulau Singkep
TCTCTCTCTCTCTCTCTCTCTCTCTCTCTCTCTCTCTCTCTCTCTCTCTCTCTCTCTCTCTCTCTCTCTCTCTCTCTCTCTCTCTCTCTCTCTCTCTCTCTCTCTCTCTCTCTCTCTCTCTCTCTCTCTCTCTCTCTCTCTCTCTCTCTCTCTCTCTCTCTCTCTCTCTCTCTCTCTCTCTCTCTCTTTCTTTCTCTCTTTCTGAGTCTCTCTCTCTCTCTTTCTGAGTCTCTCTCTCTGACTCTCTATCTCTCTCTCTCTGTCACGTTTCACCTTTTCTTTTACTCTCTTTTATCTACTTCTATTTATCCCAACCCCAAATTCTATATTTTCTGTTCTGTTGAAGTGATTCATCATAAATTGTACGTGGACTCTTATAAACACTATTTAATCACTGTGTTTGTGCGCAACTGCACTGCAGAAACCTAATTTCGCTGCTCCAGTCCTAAACTTTACACTCACTGCTGAGCATTTCAGTTATTCCTCTTCTGTTTTATTTTCTCTGCACATTTCTCTGCATTATGTCATTCGTCCAAGTTCTGATAAATTCATGCTGCGCTCTTTCTCTTTGTTTTAGGACACCTTGGCTTTCAGGACAGCTTCGTCACATCAGGTGTCTTCACGGTCTCGGAGCTCGTGCGTGTTTCTCAGAGTAAGACTTCTTTTTTTTTTTTGGAGCTTCAGGTTTCATCTGGATTCGTTAAAGCACGTCATCGGTGACGTCACAACTAGCAGTGAAAGAAACTTCAGCCAAAAGTGGCTGACTTGGTTCCTCATGGATGTTTCCAGAACAATGGGCTGAATCCACTATCCTTCCCGTTAGAAATCGAAGCACCAGCGAAATGCAGCAGTCAGCTGAAACACAGCTCTAGTAGTGCAATGCGGTCGAACGCTGTTTGGTCCTTCTTGTTGTGTTTGTTTTTACAATAGAGGAAACGTCTTTTATTATCACAGCCGGATGCTCGATAAAGAACGATGGTCATTTTTTCCTTATTACGTACGGACTTAATGCACAATCGATTGCGTCGATGAATCAAGACAACTGATTGCAAGCAAATATATAGGTTCTAAAATTGTACTCTAAGAATAATTTGTCGATACTTTTCAGATTGACAGCGATTAAAATGAAAGGTTTATGAAATTCCAGAGGAGACACACGGAGGGAGCAGGAGGATATGAGGGAGTAGAAAATGTGACCTTTAAAAAATTGCAGACATCCACAGTGGAGAGTGACAGAGCGCAACGCAATCCATACGTGTCTGTCGATACTCTCTAACAATAGCCGATCCAAAGCGCCCGTCAGCACTCACTGGAGCCTTCTGATCAAAAGTGCATTGATCACACTCCTTCGTGACCTAATCCTGGGCGAAGGAGACGGGACGAGGGATGCTGTGGGCCGTGCTCTCGCCCACCAGTCTGCTCTGGTGAAAACCCTCAAAGCCTCAGCCAATGCAAAGACAGCGTCTGGAGAGAACAAACATTTGGGTGCCACCGCATTCTGGCTCCGTGACAGGAGACGGGCGGAAGGAGTGCCAGGGGTCAGCGGGAGTCAAACATATAAATGTGAGGAGGTGTGATGGATGCAGAAAATGGTCATATCAGGATTCCAGAAATGAAAAAAGGAAGTTGACAAACAGGCCGTGAAGTTTGCCCACTTTTCTGCCAACATCTCAGCATAAAATTCCATAGAGGTATTCTTAAAAATGTTTTCAAATTTCAAAGATAAAATCCACATTTTTTTTTTAATCCATCTCCGATGAACTTATTCTAAGATTACCTTAAAGTAATAACTTCTTCTTACAAATGGGCTTTAATCATTAAATAGGTATATGAAAATGAAAAAAAAAAAGCACATGTACTGTAACACCTCAACGGGCCAGATCTGACCCGCGGGCCGCAGGTTGGGCATTTCAGGTTTAAAGCAAAGTTCAAGAAATTGACCAAATGAAAATAGAAGCTCAATCTTAAAAAGTGAACACATCTCCCCTGTACATCTCGAAAACTCCTTCCGCGCGTTGTTCCTTTACACTAATCACACCCAAGATAAGAAGATTTGTCATTGTCTCACCTTCTCAAGTCAACCTTGCTCCTCCCTTAATGCACAATACAATCTAAGAAGTTCAACTGTCAGCAAAGCCTACAGTTAGCATAAGTCCCATAACAGGATTGCTCCCTGCGGAGTGACTCTGTATTAAAGTGCTGTTTGAATGCACACTCATAACTTAGGTAGGTTCTTTCGCGAGACACTGAGATGATGCTGTGATTAAAGTGAGGAGGCTAAATGCACCCGATTGGAAGATGGGCTGAAGTGGCTAATCTGGTGTGCCGAAGTGCATCATGAATCGTCTATTCAAGTTCCTTCAGAGCTGCGATGTGGAAACCTCTGACAGATTTATTTAAGGGGATACGAGAGGGGTTGAGTGCGAGCTCGTGCCCGTTCGGGAAAGATGAAAGGTCGTGATATTGAATGGACAACGGGCAGCCTTAGCTCTTCCCTGACTACACACTATGACCTTGGCTTTGTGCACCCATTACACAATTCAGTGGCAGCCCAATCGAATCTGCTTCTGTCGATCAATATCCTATTAAAGCACCACACAAAAAAGGAAAGGAAAAGGGATATAGCAAAGGAGGGGTGGTTGGAAGAGGGGATAAAGCAATGGAAGTCTCCATGAAGTTAGCTTCTGTGGCTACGTTTTTGTAAGTGGAGCTCCACGTAATTGGACAGTCAATACCAAGCTGAGGTAATCTCGGAGATTGGGTCCGCTTTTCCATATCTTGCCCAATCTTATTCAAACCGCCGTTCCTTTGCCGTGTATAAAGTCTTAAAGGAAGAGCTAATGTCACAGTTAATTTTCCCCTTGGCGGTGGAGGAAAGCTCCAGCTGGCCCAGTGTGACGCGGGTCCTGGGCACAGCAGAGCTTGGCGCGTGTTCAAGCTCAGGTGAGCAGGACTTGCACGTTCACCCGTTTTACTGTTTATACAGAAAACCTCCCTTGAGAAGACTGGACAGGCTGCTCTGAGACAGGAACCAGAGAAGGGAGCAGAATTAGAACCGGACCGTTGTTGCCAGCCACTGACTGGCAGAAGGGACTGAGTTGGCAGAGTGGACCAGGGAAATCCCTGAGCGAAGACCGGAGGATGGCACGCACGGTTTAGCCATATGACCAAACAGGGGGTGCGGATGAATTATGGAATAGAACATGTATGCCGCCGTTCTTCATTTTTCACCTCTGGGGATGTGCCATTCATTGTAGGTGGCACTGCCAAATCTGGACTGAAACTTGCCAGTGTACCCGTTTCAGAAGATCATGGAGTTATTGTTTAAATTCTCCACTACTCGTTCCATAATGTTGGGTATGGAAAGTGCAGAGATCTGATGAGGAGCTTTATGAACTCTTCATTGGACCCTTTCATTTCAAGAGAAGAGGAGTAAACCTGGGGAGAAGTGAAAGATGGACCACACTGACATCCAGGGTTTTGAAGTGGATTGCTTTGTTGTCCTGTGGAAATGTAGTCTGGACAAAAGACTTTCCCCCTATTCTTTGTCTCCTCAACTCACTCTTTTCTAATATACTCGACTTTTGTAGTTTAGGTTAAGAGGAATGTTTTCTCAAATGACGTGACAAGAAACATTCTCACTTTCTTTCTTTCTAGTAGAAATCACCATTTGGTTATATCATACCTTGAGCTTCTTACTCTCCTGTAAAACTACCATAACAAACACTGAATCCTTTAACCTTTAACCATACCCCAATCAAAATGAACTTTTACGTTTTTAGTCTTCTGTGGAGAACAGCCCAAGAGGAACTGCCGGTCCTGGTCCTCTGCATTAAGGCCACTAAGTAAATAGAATAAATTGAATCCGTTTGCTAATGTACTTTGCGCCCAGCAGCTTGAAAGGTAAAGCAGTAAAGATCAGAAGGAGAGAGAGAGAATACAGGGAAAAGCGAGAAAGAGAGATCAATGCTGGCCTGATAGCCACAGGCTTCATTTGGAATCCTCCAAGCGAAAGCACTTGATAAAGCCTTTAAGAGGTAGAGACTGCGGATTACCTTTATGATTGATTTCCATTCCAGTCAGACAGACTGCAGTGTGGTCATTTTTCTACCCAAACTGCAGTAGTAGGGCTGACCGGCTGAGTGTGTGTGTGTGTGTGTGTGAGAGAGAGATAGACTGGGCTGAGTTACGGCAGCCCGGTGCCCAGGTTAGCTCTCACACAAATTACTTCACATCCCACTATTAGCCATGCAAATGCAGCCGACTTTACTGCTCCTCGTAAATAATCCTCACCGCCATTTCCACGACAGAATAAAGTTCCACCCCTCCTCTCGGAAAAGTGAACACAGGGATGACTCAGGAACCATCGCGTTTCCCTTCTCGACCTCCTTCAGGCTGCACCACCACCGCCTGCCATCCAGCTTTCCCTCTCCTGCTCTGGCTAGCCTGGTTCGCCGTGTCCTCTTCCAATGTTAATTAGGAAGCCCATTAGCGTGTCTGTCACCCCAGCCCCTCCCTGAAGCTCGGGCCCGGCCCATTAGGTATGCAGGACCAGGGCTGCTCTTACACATTCGTGCTGTCCTCATCAAAAACAGTGGACTCAGTCACCATGAATATAAAAAGGCATCAGGGCTTTATGTACTGTATGACAAAGGCGTTTGATAGAGTGCGGCGCTGGCGGATGACCTACACATCGCAGGGCGTGCTGGTCTCCTTGGGGTCTAGTTGGCAGAACTCGAAAACTCTTGTTGATCTTACTGAGTGGTTTGTTTTATCACAATCATTTATTTGACGGGAACAGGATAACTGGAAAGTAGTTGTCTTCCCAGTTGGACCCGTGCTGGTAAATGAGGGCCAGAATGCTGAACTAGGGATGCACTACACTGAATGGGTCAATCAGAACCAATTACAATCGGCCATTTTTTTCAGTTGACTAATATTAAACTTGAATTCTAGTCACTCGTGAACGCTAAACACATTTGGTGATAGTCCTGAACACCAATGAACAAATGAATCAAATGGAACAATCCACCAAAATTAACTGTTTTTTTGTCACATCTTCTGTCACAAATCTGATTGGCTCGAGGTGTGTGGTTTGAAATGGTGATTATAAAGACGTTGGACAAAATGTCTTCTTATAATTTGTGTTTGAATGTCAGGCCTGATGTTGGTTCGGGAAGCCAAAAATAGGATCATGTGACTAAAATAAAAGTCTAGTTGGCTTAACGAATTTGTTGGACAAATGCGATGCCTGCTTATGCTTCTCTGTCTTTCCCTTGTGTGTGTGTGTGCGTGTGACAGCTCCTATTGCGGCAGGGACCGGGCCTAACTTCTCGTTGGCAGACTTGGACAGCTCTTCTTACTACAGTATGAGCCCGGGGGCCATGAGACGCCCCCTACCAAGCACGTCTTCTAGCAGGTAACGGAGCCCGGCCAAGTACACGCTCACAAACACACTCTTGAGTCTTAATTAATCAGCCGCGGCAGAGATTGATGTGTTGGCCGGGTGTTTGGAGAGGCTGCAGGAGTCGGAGCAGCACAAGCTCCCAGCATATGTGTGTCCACCTGGAATCTCTTCTCCCTGCCACCCGCTCAGCCCGAGCACACACACACACACACACACACACACACACGCGGTCTCAAATGCTAGATTGCACCACGTGGCATCCCACCACATGAGGTGTATAGACAGATGTGTGTATGTTTGGACACGTGCGCGTGCACATAGTGAAAAAAGCCCGTGATTTTACTTCAGGGGCAAATTGTGCTGACATTGCAACTTAAGTTATAACCTTTGGAAACATGTTAACACATAATAGGTCATTTAATACGGCAATGATATGTCCATCTTGAGTTTTTACATTAGTGCTACATTAGCGTTTTGCAAAAAAAAAAAAAAAAGGAACTGATAAAAAATATGTAATAAAATTGTATTTTTGGCCAACGAGTTCACATTTGTTTAAATAATTGCACACACAAGTACAAGTCTAAAGTTACAGAAAGCGTGTCTCAGAGCACACGTGCTGCAAAAAAAAGCGCAATTAAAAATGTCATGTTTGATTGCAAATGGGTTCCCCACGACTCCTCGCTGGGTTTAAGACGGCGCTTGTGCGGCTCCGTCCACATGTTTCTGTGGCCTCTTCATCCAGTCCAGCCAAAGCAAACATCTGGAATAAGGAGCCTGTGTGTGGCTGCATGCTAGAAACTAATTAAGCGATTATGAGTGAAAAACACCAGTAGGCCTTACATTAACAAATAAATGTCAGAGCTCAGCTTACAGCAGATAACTCACACACACACACACACACACACACACACACACATAGACAAACATCATCAAGCTCTGCGCTCGCAATTGCCTGAATGTAGACAGTATTTTCTACATGGTTGATTTTAGAAATCCGCACGTGTTCCGTCGGCTCACCTTAAAGAACTAGTAAACGGATGGAGACTGATACTTATACATTTAAATAAGTAGTTTTACCTCATTTCGTGTTATCACTATTGTATTTCTTGGACTAAAAGGTCCAGTTAAGACCCTAAAAATCTATACAAAATGACTGTGCGTCTTAAAATCTGGAAACAATGTGCGTTATTTGTCGAAAAAAAAAACGGTTATTATTCATGTGACTCCATGTGAAAAATACGGGTATGTTGTTAACATGTTGCTCGGTTTTATTACAGAATTCTGCAAACGGTGTAATTTTGTCCTCTGATCCCTTTCACTGTTTTTCTGTCAGCGAGACCGTTGTGCTATTTTTAGCAGCTTGGTGGTTTGCAAGTTCCTTTCCCCTTCCGAATTCTCAGTTGTGTCGCATTTAAATTCAAATTTTTATTCATAACAGACATATTGTACGTGGCATGACATGTAGTAAAATGTGTTTTTTGATTGTCCAGCATTTAAACATAAGGAAGGGGGGAGGAAGAATAGAAATGTAAAAATGTAAAAATTAAATAGAAAATATGAATGTAATACAAACATAAGGGTGAAGATAAAAACACAATCAAATACAGATGATAAAAAAAAATGCAAAAAAGTGACTCGACAGTTTTTTTGTTAATGTTTCAGTTTAAAGCACTTGACGTGCTGTACACACACACACACACACACACACACACGCGCGTTTGGTTGAACTACACTCGAAAAAAATGTTGCATTTTCTAACGATTTGTATTCCTGGCGCAGTTCCGCCAAGCGTATCAAGTGCATGGAGGATGAGGTGGACAGTCCCGGCGAGGAGTCCTACTACCCCGGTCAGGGACGCTCGCCCGGCAGCGGCAGCCAAGCCAGCAGCTGGCATGAGGTGGAGCCAGGTACGCGCCGCACACACACTTTCACACGCACACACACTGTGGCCTGAGCGGATCGTCTGCGTGTGTGTCGCGGGACGGCAGCAGCTGTTTAGGGATTATTTCTCTCTGCTCATGACATTTGGATTTCTAGAATTTTGGGAGATTTTTTTTTGTGTGTGTGTGTGTGTGTGTGTGTGTGTTTTCCTGGTTTAATTACATCTGACTCTTCAAAACGACACCACCTAATGTCAAACTTTTCACACTGCTGAGATTGAAACCACTTACCCCTGATGTAACTTTAACTAGCTCGGAGCTAACGTATTAACGTCATTTCCATGTGTGTACTAATGCTAACCAGGTCTCCCGTGAGACGTCGAGTGTGTGTACGAGAGGTGCTGATTCATCCTGGACTGTGTGTGTGTGTGTGTGTCGTGAGCCCAGCCGCATTGCCTCAGAGCAGAGGACTGTAAATCTGTCCCGCTGGAAACGCGTCTTCAATCACGTCGTTCCTCCACTCAATATTAGAAATAGATGCAGCGCGGCAGACAGAAATATGTCAGAACTCGTGTCCGGCGTACAGGCCAGACCTCGGAGGTTAGGTGCTCAACTCCTGCTAACTGTGCGTTGATTTCTCACTAGCTGAGTTCATATTGAATTGAATGAGAGTTTATTCATCCCACTAGGGGAAAATTTCTGAAATATCTTGCGATAAAATGTGTAGATAAAACATTATAATGTCACCTATTTAAATGCATATCATGTGTTGTATATACACACAGTCTTTGTGTTCAGGGACAGCGACTCAGTTTCAAGTTCACGTACAATTCAAGTCTGTCACAAAAAGAGATGCGTTTTTCGGGGGGCTGATGCGGGGATAACACAGCACCTCTTTGTTCCGACGCCAAAAACAGCAAAACTGCGAGCTAAAATTGAAAATCCTCGCCGTGATCCATCACCCTATCGCTTTGATTCGCCGTCAGCGCGGGTGGAGATTTCCCGAGCCCCCCTCAGCCCATTTAGCACAAATATGGGCTTTTTTTTTTCCATTAGCGTAAATACAAATCCAGCTCACTGTATTCTGAGAACTATTATCTAATATCATCCCACACGCGGGAGGCCGTCTGCTGCTTATTTCTAAATTACTTTTATGCTCAAATCAAAGTTGAGCCTTATTAAGCCAGATCAAATCAGATTTCTCCACTTCCTCTGATAATCAGAATGAATGGATATTGATGAAAGTCGCTGATATCGATGCGAGATTGACACAAGCCATATAGCGGCGAGCAGCAGTGCCGGGGTTCCGACTGGCTAAGATACCATATTATTACAAACACAGGAACTAAAATCCATCAGTTGAAATTGGAATAATCCTCAATTGCGTCAGGAATGAGAACCAATCACTTCACATCACGTGACAGTCTGAGCGGCGCGTTTGTTGAATGGGCTTTTGAACGTTTGCCTCTGCGCCTCTTATTCACCCTGCTTTTTTTGTTCTTTTGTCCCTCCTTGTTTCTTTCTCCTCCTTCCTTGTCTTTCAAAGCTGGATATAAACTGCGTGGCTCGCTAGCTAGTTCGTTCATCTCAAGACAAGGTAAAACTCACACCAGTGTTGTCATCTTCCCTCACTCACCCTTCCATGGTGTCGTCTGCTTTCCTTTCATTTTTGATTGTGCCCCCTGTTCTCCACCAACACCTCCGTTTGGTAAAAGATGTGAACGTTGGAATAGTTGATCATGCACTCGTTCCCCTGTGAAACTCGTGACTGTGTGTGTGTGCGTGTGTGTGTGTGTGTGTGTGCGCATGACGTCATCTCACTCATAAACAGTGTGTTCACGTTTCTGTAAGTGTTCGCTTTAGGCTTTGGTGCCGGACGAGAAAACGAGCCAAACAATTTGTTGATGGGAATGTTAAGTACATGTGCTGATTGTTTCAGTAAATGTATCTCAGTGATGCTTTTATTCACTGCCACTTTCGCAGTCGACTCTTCGCCGCAGTATCTGCAACAACATGTGTGATAAAGTCACTCGTCATGCATCTGCAGTTACGGCAATTGTGATCATTTTATACGGCAAATAATCCTCTGAAGGTTGTGTAAGTGTGGAGGTCCGGATGAGGAGCGTGATGCCGGTCGGGTGTCAGAATAATCTGGCTTTCACTGGCTCGGAGTAAGTGATAGTCTGATGCTTCGCTCTTCACTCCAGTCGTTTCTCAGTCGTGGTGTTGAGCAGTGGAACAACCAAAATCCCAAACATTTGGCCATCTGTCAGATCTCCTGGCGTTTGCATGATCTTACACCGCACAGATTGGGAATATGCACTTCAAAAAAACTAGAAAAAAAAAACTAAATGAGTAAAAAAAGACTTAAATCAAATGAAAATTTCTGGCAATGGAGTGAGAAAATGTCACTTTGTAAGAGGGCAGGAAACAAAAGACCTATTTTCTTGAAACAAGCAAATTAATCTTTAACTCTTAATTCGAAGCTAGTTAATTTATCTCATCTGAAAAAAACCCAAGATTTATTGTGTCATTTCAAGATCTTTTGGCTTGTCAAGAATTAATGTTTTGCAGTGTGTCCGTGTGTGTGTGTGTGTGTATTCTTTATTTGGTAGCAGAGACCTCTTGCTGCGTGTGTGTTTATTATTAGCCTCTCTTTTTAAAGTATATCCGAAGCAACATGAGTCAGGCGGCGGGTGTCAGATGATAGCGGGTGTCGGGGCGAGGAAAGCGGCGTCTGCTCGTAATTCGTCCGAGTGACAGCGCAGACAGTTCCACCGCAGGAGTCTTCTGTCCACTCGCAAAAAGATCTTCATTTCCCAGACTGTGGCTTAGTGGGAAAGAGTAGGAAAGGTGTTGAGGGTCGTTGGGTAGAATCACTGTTTACTAGAGCGGGTCGCTGCTGATGGATTGGCAAGAGGGGGCGCTGTGCTCCAGGAGGACAAGATGGAGAGCAGCGGGTGACCTGCTCAATGCTCAAGTGCCTCTTCGCTCGTCCCTCTCCTGCCAATTTGTCAGCCATGAGGAGGGAGAAAAGCAGGGAAGAGGAGAGTCGGGCCCGGACCCAGAACCCTGCGTGTAATAACGCCTCGGAAGAGAAAGTGCTGACTACGCTCGGGCTTCGATTCCAACTGACAGAACCTTTTCAAGTGTTCATTACTCACTCGGAGACATCAGAATCTGTCTCACACACACACACACACACACACGCACACACACACGCGCGCCATCAGAAGGATCTGTTCACCGGCACCTGGATCATTCTGTCTGGTCGTACAACCTGCACGTTTGCTCAGAAACACGTTCCGAGTTCTAGATAGTTCCACACTTCTGCTGTGTGCAACTGCACTGACGTCAAGACCAGAATGCGAGACTAAAATTAACATGCATAAAAAAACGAATTATTGAAAAAGACGAAGATTTTTGTAGCGAAGATAATTGCATCACTGGGTTACATTGAAATTAGAAACACTACTCTGGTTGGTGCGCAAAAGAAACTGTAAAATAATAATAAAAAAAAAATGTTTAAAAATAAATTAGGACTACCAAATGATTATTTTTTTTTTAACTAATTAATCCACACATTAACGGGCGTCCACTAAAAATGCGAATCTTTCTACATAATGTCGCGGTAGTTCACCAGATGAATCCTCGCTCAGGCTTTTCATGTCTGTCTGTCTCTCCTGCTCGTCACATCTCTTCTGTCACTTTATCAACCCTGCGTGCCCATTGGTATGGTACAAATGACACCTCAGATAATTATTTAGATGGAACGTTCCACATAAATGTTTCTGCGATAGCTTCATTCTACTACTGTAGCTCTGAAGGGAGCGTTCATCTACCTGATTGAGCGTTAGACCAAACCTAAAGCGTTCCAGATCACGTCGTTTAATTCATTAAAACAATGCCTGGACGTTCACCCAACATCCTTTTCCCACCATGTTCAGGTCTATGATTTACATATGTCTTGCACGCGCCTGTAGAAGTTGCGAGGCGGAGACAGAAATACGGCGTTCACCAGCGTGGCCTCGCCAGCGTGACTGATTCACGGTCGAGTCGTGGCTGTTGCCCTCTTCATATTTCTTCTGTTGGTTTAGTGTGTCTTGTGCCACGCCGCACTGACTGGCCTGCTGTCTTGCCCCTCATCCTCCCGCCCGAGCCCACCCACCCTGTCCCACTCTCTCCTCTGCTCCAGCCTGTTTCTCCATGACCTTGCGTTATTAAATTGCACTGATCAATCATTCTTGCCAGGGATGCCATCGCCCACCACATTAAAGAAGTCAGAGAAGTCTGGTTTCAGCAGCCCCGTGCCTTCGCAGAGCGCGTCCCCTCGGACGGCTTTCACACACCATCATCGACCTGTCATTACAGGAGCCAGAGGTGAGGTCCCACTCCCCGACCCCACCCGTATCCCTCGAGCCCAAGACAAGCTCAGAATCTCCCCGGGTCCCTCGTACACCCAATATCTCCCTCGCATACCCGCCCGTACCCCAGTAGCTGAGCTGGCAGAGTGAGCAGGATTGTTCTAGCGCATTTTGTCTGGCACTGTGAGAGTGACTTGAGGTGGGAGGCAAGGCACAGTAGACCCTCCGTTTACAGATATAAACCTCCACCTAACGCAGCCCAGTTTAGGTCCAGTACACCGCATCATCTTGCCTAGAAAATCTGGATTGGAAAAGTATCTTTTAAACATGTCTTAAATCCTGCAAGCTTTGTCATTCCTTGTGTTACTGTGGGAGACGCCTCGATCTTTCCCAGAACAATTCACAAGACTGAATCCCATTTAACCTGGCGGATTGTTCTGGAATTACTGCACGAGTTTCCCAAATCTTTCGGACGTCGTAATCTCGGGTCATCCTCTTACTAAGAACAGATATTCCGTTCAGCTTTTGGGATGATTTTTTTTCTTAAAGAAAGATGGTTTAAGGGCTTTTTGTGGTTGGTTATCATTGGAGATTGAAGGATCTACTAGAATTAGCGTAGAGAGTTGTCTGCAGTATAATTTCACAGTTGACAAAGTTAAGATTGTATGCCGATGGTTCCGACTCTCAATGCTAAAGCTTAACGGGATCTCTGAGCAGAGGTCCGCTTCCTGCGTGAACAAGGCTTTATCGGAGCGTGGCGGATCAGGTTATCCTGACCTCATTGTCACTTGCTGTGAATGGTTCTGCCGAGAGATAAGGCCGGTTTTTAATCAGACACACTTGCACTCCCATTAAATTTATGATCTTTTGGCGGCTTTGCTGTTTTTCCATTGCATATTTAGAGCATTTTGTTAACTCATCCAGCCTTCGCTGACCTTTGGAAAATCCAGAGACGGAACACTTGAAATTGTTATGAACTTATAGAGTTCATAGCTACTCTATACTGTAGTACTATATATACTGTATTTACTCATTTACACACACACACACATATATATATATGTAAATTAGACTAATCTTAGGATTATTTAATATGAGACAAATGCTGTCAGCATTTGTTGTAACAGCATTTTTTTCCTCAACTACAACTAGTTCACATCTACCTCTTGATAATGTTTGCATAGTTGCTCTTCCCATTTCGCACATTTTTTAATGGATTTAATTTGAAGTTATTTGTTGACACTTTTTCAGATTTTTTTTGGTTGTAATAATTTACCGTTAATTACTGTGCTATTTCACAGTCTGATTTAGAATACATCTGATTTCCTTATTTCTTCCTACACCTCTTCAAATCAAAACATTTAAAGAGTGGAGATAGTGTAGGTGGGCCATTGTTTCAGCGTTAAAGTGTGCTTAATGTTAAAAACCATGCAAACATAACTTCCCTTTAGCTTTAATTCACAACTTCATAAAGCTTGCTTTTTATTGTTAGTCGGACTCCCCTAAGGGTCTAGTAAGGACCTGTAGCCTGTCCCATAAGAAAAAGCCTTTTATTACCACCTTATGTGTTATTTCAATAATCCACCATTCAATTAAAGTTGGCAGCAGCGGGTTAGCAGGAAAAAAAAAGGTTGAAGAGACCTAAAAAGCCAGAAAAACACGATTTGCAGAGTGGAACTAATCCCAGGGCTTTTCTGCTTCTTGTGGAAGTGGACACAATGGCGACAGAAGAGCGGCGCTCCACCAGCTGCTCGGCTCCGCCCGCTTTCAAGGCATCGCTATCATTTCCATATTTGCTTTTGCAGATATGTGTCGGCCGGACCCCCTCCAGGCCACCCACAACCATCTTCTCGAGCTTTTCTGGAAACAGTGTCACTGGATAGGAAATCTAAATGGCTTTGATTCCATCGCTTATCATTTGGATATTTTTGACTCTCTTCACGACTTGAAATTCCAACGCCGTCAAGCTCGCGAGAAGAAGCTTTCTGCTGAACACACTGAAAGTCAAGTCTGGTCCGAGGCTCAGACGGTTCTCTTGGCGGTTCATCGGCTCCTCTGTTGTCTCGAACTGAAACACTTGTGGTCTGGGAGATTCTATTCTCTCTGTCTCATGGTTGTGTTCTAGTATTAGTCTCGTCACCGCTCCTTCTTCATTCATGAGCTGGTACAAGCCGCTTTCAGCACATGAATGGGCTTTTCCCAAGCGCCGCATGAATATTTAGCCGTATATTAGCACAACAGGGAACGTTCCCTCTTGGGATGAATCTCAATAGCCTTGAAAGTGAATTATGTCATCCTTGGGCTTTTGACAGCTCAAGACATCGTCAAACTTTGTTTCCCTGCATTTTCCCATCCAAGTATCTTCTCCCAAATAGGTGCGTGACGAGAGAGCAAGCGGCCTATGGAGTTGGCTGTCGTTATGCTACACTTCTGTCAACTTTTATTCCTTCCCAGCATCACTAATTGCCTCACACCATTTGCATAATTGACGCCCTACCACTCCGCCATTGCTGACAGACGCTAGTTAGCCGATTGTCACCAAAACCTGAAACGCTAAAACTTGACTGCGTTTGCTCTCGGGATCCAAAGAGCTTTTGGCAGTGATTTAAAGATGGAACAGGTAAGCGCTTGTGTTCCCTCATGAGGGCGAGTGATTGACAAACATCTGAAAAAGAGCTTTATTTGGCCGGGAGAGACATCACAAAGCCTTCTAGTCCCGACATGTTGCCTCCAGATAAACGCGCTGATGCCAATTGGATCAACTTCTTAGAATAACTGAGCAGAAACCATATGCTACTCAAGTGTTTCATTAAGTCAGCTCTTGGATTATAGATGGCACCCTTGAATTCCATGGAAAATAACGGCTTTTGGCCTAGTTGGTTCCCCCGGTTTGACGCAGGCACTGGTGTGTCGTATTGGCTGGTGTCTGAGGAGTGGCTGCTGGTCACTCTGGAGGTGAGACAGCAAGGCAAGATGGAGAAGGACAGGAGAGAGTCCCCCATCCCATTATTACTGTAAACACAATGGCTACGTCGCAGCCCCAGCGTCCAGAGTTTCCAGTCACCCCATATTGACAGAGCCATAAATCAAGAGTAGAGCTAAGTGAATTACTGCAGCAGGGGGCTGTGGTTTTAACAATGTTTATGTAGTATCAGCTTACCATCTCTCCTGAAAGGGAGAGAGAGATTGGAGAGGGTGAGTGCAGAGTCTTATTAACTCCACTGCGATACATCACGGGCTTAAAGACCCTTCGCTGCCGCACATCGTGGGCATTATACTAATAACCAATAACCGAATATTACCTCTATTAAGAGCCGTCTAATTGGATTGTGCCGGTTACAATTAAATACTTGATGTGGTCGGATCCATTAAAGCGCTGTCAGTCTCGGGACGATCCGGCGAGGTGCGAGACAACCAGGACCAATCAGCTGCAGAGCCAGAGGATTCTTTGGCACTGCTCCGCTTGGCCTGTGTGCCCGGCAGCCTTTTGCCAATTCCATAAGTGGAAGGTTCGCTCGATAGCTTGTTTGCTCTTTGACGGTACTTTAATCGCCCGTGTGGGTTTTTCGAGTGCTGTTGACTGAACAGCTGGTTGTTGCGGCGCCGTCCCGGTGTTTGTAACAGGTGCGTGCTTTGTGCACGTCTGCTGTCATCCACCTCGGTCGCGTGCTATGTTTAATTCCACGCGAGTGAAAACAATGCCTCCGGGGGCAGAAGTGCCTTACTACACGGAGTTGCACGCAGATGCTTGTTTTGGGACATGCACCGGCTTTAAATATACCGTAAAACCTCTAATAGAACGCCGCGGTGGTCTAATTTTCAACTCTTCCGTCAAGGTGGCGCTCTATTAGAGGGTGGTGGTGTAGTTTTCAACGGATTGGACACAACGTCACACAACCATGACTCCTCTCACTATTTCTGTGAATTTCTGAAAAAAACATGCAGCAATGGTATTGATTAAGTTGTGACTTAGTGATTAGATTTTTTGCTGTTATACACATCAATTTTATTATAAGTTTAACCTTCCGTGTATGGAACACAGAGCATGATTTTATGCATTTTTAAGGATGGTCTATTTTTCAACCCTTCCGTGGCATTGTATCAGAGGTTGCATTCTACTAGAGTTTTTCAGTATATCATTTTATTTCAAAACTCTGTGCATTATGTACCTTAATTGAATCAGATTGGTGCAACAAAAATACTTCAGAAACTGTGACAGAAACACTTTTCAAAGTTCACATTAAATTAACACTTTCAATTTTTTCATTCAACTTTTGATTTTGTGGACAGACATTTCATATTTGACTTATGAGGTCAAGGAGCTGTCAATCTAGCGCTCTCTTGCCAATCAGATGAAAGTGCTCTAAGCCCCGCCTTCAACTAAGACGTGTGCCAAAGCACTGAATGAAAATGTCTACAACAAGTGAAATCAAGACTTTAAAAAAATTATTACTCGAAAATGAAAAATAAAGTATACTTTAAGAAGATGTAACATTTTGGAGCTGACTGTACTGATTTTAACGTCTATTTTTTTTTTCAAGTTTTATTAATATTATTTTTTTCTATTGTCACCATCTTCCTGAAATTGTGTTGTTGTTGTTGTTGTTGTTGTTTTTTTTTTTAACCAGTCAATCTCCCGAACGACTCTTGTCTTTGTGTTCATGTCCCCATCTGCATGATCAGTCCGACCAAGCACAGATCTACCGAGCACAATGTCCCCATTCTTCTTAACGGATTCCTATCTTCCCCTCGTATTCCACTCTGTCTTTCCTAACTGACTTTTGTTCTCTCTCATTCCAGCAAGTCCCCACGCCACGCCATCAAGTCTTCATTTCCCAACGTCTCCCATCATCCAGCAGCCAGGCTCGTACTTCTCCCACCACGCCATCCGCTACCACCCGCAGGAGACACTCAAGGAGTTTGTCCAACTTGTTTGCCCTGATAGTGGTCAGCAAGCTGGACAGGTGGGCTTCCTCAACGTAAGAAGAACCACTTTTACTTACTTTAATAGCCTGATATCTGCGGTTTCAGTTTGGGTCAAGATCACGTAGATTTTTGGCAAAGAATGACGATGATTGTTCGTAATGGCGATCACGGAGGAAGTTTCCTCAATAAAGACATACGCGCTGCCAAACATCGCCATCATCACTTTCAGTCCTTTCTTTCATAAAAATGGAAGGTGACTGATGACAGTTCAGCGTAGATTTGCAGAGATGTCTGGAGGTCATCTTTAATTGAAAGTGATTCTGATAATACCGTACAGTCAGTAAAATACATTTTTACCTAAAATACCTTACAGTAAAATGCCCAATGTTAAAAAGTACTTACTAATACTGATAAAACTCATCTAAGGTATAAAAGTAATGCAATAATAAAATGCCACTATAGAACTATATTGTTTATATAAAAAAAAAACTTTTTTGGAAAAGTAATGAGTAGAAAGTACAGATATTTGCTTAAAAAAATAAGTAAAAAGTAATTGGAAAAATAAATACTCTAGTTAAGTAAAAGTAAGCCAAATTTCTACTTAAGTAAGGCAACGAAGTAGTATTACTTTGTTACTTGACACCTCTCCCCGGAAATAACAGAACCCGGAGGCTTTCGACATAATAGTTTGTGAAACTTCAAACTAAAAGTCTAGATCAAATCATGAGCCCGAGTCCTTGACAGAGACACCTACTTCTTACAGTAGAAACATCCAGAGTCGGTGAAAAAAAAGCAAAGTCCAAGCGGCAAAGACACTTTTTCAGCTGGTGGAATTGGCACGGAAGCAGCACCTGTAAGAGAAGACCGAGTGAAGCTGACAGCATTATAGCCACGGCTTCATTGTTTCACTGAAATACTAGTTCCCAGTATTTAAAAAAAAAAAAAATAAATAAATAAAAATTCTGCGTATATTTTCCTAAAGTGTGTAATGTCTGGCGTGTTTTCAGCAGGTGGGTAGAGTAATAAATCCCGTCCCTCAGAGAGCATGACCTGGCTCTGGGCTGCGGGCACACTGACGTGGCCCTGACGGTGCGGGCAGAGACAGCCTGCTGTTTGGGTCATATATTACGAGCGCTGAAGTGCGCACAGCAGCAGAAATCTTTATGACTCGGAGCGGAGAAAAATTGCTGAGCGGTGTTTCGCCACCCCTTCTGATGCATGTGTGTGCATGTGAAATCAGGAGGATCCTGCTCTGTTGTGCCCGCTGGTCATGCGGATCTTGTTTTGCAGGATCGCGAGTGTAAAGTTTCTTGGTTTTTTCTTCCCCTCCTGTCTAGCCCAACGGGAGCAGTCAAGGGAAGGTGCACAACCCGTTCCTACCCACCCCTATGCTGCCCCCTCCGCCCCCGCCCCCCATGGCGCGACCCGTGCCCCTGCCTGTGCCAGACTCCAAACCTCCCTCAACCTCCACTGAAGGAGGGGGCAACTCACCCACCTCACCTAGTGAGTACCTTCACATCATCTCGGGGCTCTCGGGTTATGATATCGATGTTCACCGCATGTGTGTGTGTGTGTGTGTGTGTGTGTGTGTGTGTCCTCAGCCTACTCTACACCCAGCACGTCTCCTGCTCAGCGATTTGTCAGCGTGGGCCCCAGAGACCCCAGCTTTGTAAATATCCCTCAGCAGCCTCAGGTGAGCACACACACACGCACACACACACGCACACACACCCCACAGATCTGCCCTTAACTTTGTCTGTCAGCGCGCACACTCATAGCTGATCTATAGCGTTGCGATCAGCTGTGATTTTTACTCGCTGAAACAAGCTCCAGACCCGAATCCGATTCTCACAACCAGGGCAACTAGTGTAGGAGGTTTTTACTAAAGAACGTTTTTGTCTCCCTTGTTTTCTTCTGCCTAGAAATTACGAACTTCCAAGTGGGATCTATCTATCTATCTATCTATCTATCTATCTATCTATCTATCTATCTATCTATCTATCTATCTATCTATCTATCTATCTATCTATCTATCTATCTATATATCTGTCTGTCTGTCTGTCTGTCTGTCTGTCTGTCTATCTATCTATCTATCTATCTATCTATCTATCTATCTATCTATCTATCTATCTATCTCTCCCTATCTATCTATCTATCTATCTATCTATCTATCTATCTATCTATCTATCTATCTATCTATCTATCTATCTATCTATCTATCTATCTCTCTCCCTATCTATCTATCTATCTATCTATCTCTCTCTCTCCCTCTCTCTCTCTCTCTCTCTCTCTCTCTCTCTCTCTCTCTCTCTCTCTCTCTCTCTCTCTCTCTCTCTCTCTCTCTCTCTCTCTCTCTCTCTCTCCCTCTCTCTCTCTCACAGTCTTTATGATCTGTACTTATGTGTCTTTCTGTCCTGTGAAAGTTGAACAGAAGTGAAATGGGGAAGTGAAATCTTCCCAAAGCAGGATATTTTGTTGCGCACGTTGAAGTGATGAAGTGGACCTGAGCTTGTGTTACTGTGTTATGGTAATGCTTCTGGAATGCGGCTTGCAACATTAAACGCTGCGCATAAACGTATTTGCACACACGGACATCTAGCATTACACACGGGGCCTGTCAGCTCACCTACAACAACACACACACGGGGACGGATCGCCCTCTTTGAGAAGCTCTTCAGACTGGATTGGAGGAAAGAGAGATTGTGTGTGTGTGTGTGTGTGTGTGTGTGTGTGTGTGTGTGTGTGTGCGCGCCTGCAATATGTCCGGAGGCCGGCTGCAGCCTCCCATCGATTTATCGACTGTGTCGCAGGCCGCAAGACACGCATCCCCCAGAAGAATGGAGGCAGGTGTTTGTCAGGGGGGGAGGGGCAGACGGGGGGCTGTTATTATTTATTGTTTGTATGTATTTATTACCCCTGCCTGGCTCTCCCTCTTCTCATCTGTCCTTCCCCATCACTCCTTCTGTTCTTCTTCCACTTGTGTAAAGACGGAGGCTGGTTCTGTGTTTGAAGTTTGGGCCTTTTAGCTGTCGCTTTAAACTACAGTGCCGGGCTTTTGTGGTTTGAGATGCTTTCTGTTGTCTAGACCCATGTGGTCGAGATGTCACAAGATGCTCATTGATATCACCACAGCAGTCATCCTAATAAGTGAACTAGCACATTGAGATATACATATTCACAAATATACACAGCGTTAAACCTCTAATGTTCAACTCTTCTGTCGGGGGGGCTGTATATCAGAGGAGGTGTTCTATTAGAGGTTTTACGGTATATGCACTCAGAAACCTATCATGTGCACGTAAACGTAACCGCACACACACAGATTTATTCAAGTCTAATACGTACATCCATTTTTCACGTCTATATGCAAGTCCCGTGTTTTATACTGTGCGTATGTTTATTACACGTATACGACTTCTCCTTCACACCGCTGTGCTCACCACAGTCATGCCGGGCTTCTGTCTCGCCAGACAGTGATGGGATTGTGAGTTTATATTAAAGCGCTGTCGGCCTCTCAGACAGGCCGTGTTGACGAGGCTGCGACCTCACGGCGGGGTTCGGTCAAACCATTTCATTGGCCTCCTAAACTGGTGGAGACCACCCTGAGACGGCGAGGACAAAAGGTGCCCGCGGCGTTCGGCGTGTCCGGGGGATTCGGAACGATGCGGCCCTCACTGTAAACATTCCTTCTGCCCGGGCCGTGGTTACCGCGGTAAGACTGATGGGACAGTGTGGTGGAAGCTTGGCCTGTGGAGGGGGATGAAAGGGAAGCGTGGTGGGACCCTCAGGAGCCGTCTGATAGGTCGACACCACAGGCGGCCGATGACTGACTGAAAAGTCATCTTCGTCGTATTAAAGGGAGGCGTGGCCTGTCAGACTCGCCCTCGTCCTTTATTACTAAACGCCGTTGAATAGTGATCGTGGGATTTATGGTAAGAAGCATCTTTGTGGTCATTCGCGATCAATAAGACGGGAAACAGAATGCACCTGCTAATCGTGTTGTCTGAGCGCAGAAGATAAAGCCGTGACTCCTAAAGCTGAACTGGAGGAGCGTGTGATG
Organism: Paedocypris sp. Pulau Singkep; assembly: GCA_017309775.1. Lineage (NCBI taxonomy): Eukaryota > Metazoa > Chordata > Actinopteri > Cypriniformes > Paedocypris > Paedocypris sp. Pulau Singkep. Next base: position 1,764,353 of record MU204413.1, read on the forward strand.
CGGAGAGATACACACCGGCCGTAAATCGCTCCTGGGAAAGGCTGGGATGGGAACGGCGGGACCCTTGGATTTTATCCCCTTCCTATAAACGTTAGTATGCAGGAGAGATAGCATCGGTAATTGACTCTTGTCCTACGCGTCAATTTGGCATAGTTAAGCATCTGCGAAGATGTCCCCACAAAACAGGCTTAACGATTATTACGTCGATTCATAACAACTGTTCTTCTGAGCCACGTAGAAAACGGAGGCAGAGCGAAGCAATAACGCAGTAGTGCTGTTTCTGCTGTTGTGGCTTGCTGTGGCTTCATCAACACATCGCCGACATGCCTTTCCTCTTCGGGCCAGAGGAGGGCAGTGCTCCAGCCTGCCAGACACACAAACTAATTACCTTTGTCACACCCCAGATCATCACAGGCTTCTGTTACTGTCGGAGCACATACTCGTCTAGTTTAGAAGAGCCCGACAGGAGCTATGGAGAGTGTTCATCTGCCCCTCGGGAGTGAGAAGCTCTTCTGGGTTAGTCGCGTCTACCACAAGCTCTCGGTCCGGGGAGGGCAGTTCATGTGACTCGCGTGCCACATCGGGTTCTAACATTTTAACAAGTGGTCGGATCTGGCTGGAGACAAAAATACACATTTTGGGATGTGGAGGAAATTCATAGTATACAGTGTTTATAGTCTGTGTGTACAGTGTAAAATCTGTAAATAAGATTTATATCTATCCCTGCTTAGGTGGGTCATAGTATCTGTAAATGTAGTTTCTGTTCATGCCATTTGATTCACATCTTGACATCTTCTCTGCACATGTACATTCTGTATATTTTAGCTTATAACGGTCATTCGGCACTTACTGCTATATATAGCTTTTCTGGTTAGACAGAAACTGCATTTTGTTGCTTTGTACCTGTACATGTGTAACGACAATAAAGTTGAATCTAATCTAATATGATCTAAAAAAAAAAAATTCAATAGTAACTCGGTTCACGAACGCAAAATTCATGGAAATAAACCTCGGTGCACGTGTGGAAGAAAAGCAGAAAGCGAATGAAAATGTCTAGAAATTAATGCAAGTGTCAGAAATAAATAAAATAGCCATTCAAGTTCAAGTTCTATTTATATAGTGCTTTCCTTAGTTCCAGGCCAGCGCAGAGTCGCCATCTAGAATTGGGCAAAAATAGTACTTAAAGAGAAATGTCCATCGTTTATCTGTGTTCCAAAATTAGGAAAAAGAGTCATTGAGATAAAGAAGGAAATTCTAGGCTTTTTTTTATCTTTGTGAAAGGTGTCTGTAAAGAAAATAAAATAAACCTGCATCACCGGATTTACATTGGGAACAGAATGTTTGACTGGTACGGATTAAAACGTTTAACAGGCCGTAGTTTGCTCAGATCTGCTCTCGGTGTTTCATCGCCGGGTCCGATAGCCCATTGTAAATAAATAAGTGATGCAGTGAGTGTCTGCAGCTCGGCAGGACGGTTTGGGCTGGAGATGGAGCTTTTATAAGCGCTGCTCTCCAGGCCCGGGCTGGTTTGCATTACATGAGGCCGAATTCCACTGAGATGACACTCATCCTCAGGCACTTTAGTGCAGCTGCTGACTCAGCATCGCTCCGACCTGATGAGATTACTCTGCCATTGACAGGGAGTTAAAGGACCAGACCAAGGTTCTGTCGCTCCTCATCCTGCACTACCTGCTTCTCCTCCTCTCTCTTCACTCCCTTCTTTTCCATCGATGCTGTTTTTCTCAATTTCTTGTCTCGAAAACTTATTTCACAATGTAGTGGTTTATAAAGAGAATCAAGACTAAAATGTCGATGATCAAGACTAAACATACTTTTTCAGAAATCAGCCTTTTTTTTTTTAAAGCTGTGCTACTTCATCTCAAAATGCCAAATTTAATCACAAATCAGTGCCAGAAGACGTACGATGTGATTATGTAGAATCCGTCCTCAGTAATTGTGAACGGGGCACGTTACACACTGAGGACTTTTGCCGCGTTTATTGCTTTTTCTTGAAGCTCACGTTTGTGATTCCGCGTGCAAGCTCTGTGTCTGTTATCATACAGCAATGAGATTGAAGCATCATGTGGGCGAGGGAAAGCGTTTGCTTCTCTCTCACCTCTGGTTGTCTTGCCGTGGCAGATGTGCTGCAGTGTGTTGGGCCTGTGATATTTGCATGCCTTCCCTTCCCCTCCGCCTCTCTCTCTCTCTCTCTCTTCTCTCTCTGTGCTTCATTAATACAGCTTTCACCTTGAAGGCTTTCAAACGGGACACTATGGCTATTGATGGGTAGAGTACGGCTATCTATCCGTCAATTACGACTGCTGACGTACGTCCTTTGGATCCAGCCCTGCTGGCGTGGAAAGGTCTGATCTGTTGTAATGAAACGGTGCGTGTGAGTGTGGAAAAAGAACTACATGTTTTTTTTTTTTGCATTTCCAGTTCATACATTTTCTATCTAGTTCACTATCACACAATTGTTTATGAATATCATACACTCAATAGTCTGCACCTTGTTTTCTTGTAGCTCACATAGAAGAGCTTGTGATAAACATCATGAGTCATGAGTTTGTCATGAGTTCAATTCCCAGGGTCTGGAACCCATTGCTTTTGAAGGTCCAAGACCATCGAATTTGGAGCTCAATATGCCATGTGTTTGATTCCCCGTGTTTGGATCCCATGATTTTTGGAGGTCCGAGACCATCGAATTTAGATCTCAGAATGCCATGGGTTTGATTCCCAGTTTTTGGATTCCATGATCTTTTCTTTTCCATTCATGAACCATGAACTCAGGCTGAAACAGGAATGGGAACGACTTAATCCCGCACACGTCCCTCCTGCCAAAACGAACACACTGGCGTTTGACGTCGTGCGCTTTCTCTCGGTGGGTGGCGCGACATCGAGAGCGGAACAGTTAGGGGGGAAAGCAGCGCTACATTAGGAGAAGCTGCTGAGGTTTCCAGAAGACCCCGTCCACCCTGGTGACCGCATCGCAGCGTCTGTTTTTGTGCCGATTCCTGGTCTTTTTTTTTTTTTTTTCCATTTTCTTGCTTATTTCATTCACAAGCTCTCGCTCTTCACCCCCCTTCAGCACAGCTGGTCCCCTGGAGACGTAATGAAAGAGATGCTGAGAAGTTCAATCCCCCTTTTCCTGCAGCTACACGCAGAGACCCTGACCCCAGTCTGTTTACCCGTCCCAAGACCACCGCCTCTGTCAAACCTAAATGCTAGTCGACCTCTCTTACATAAAGTGTCAGAGTAAAGCCCTGGACCGCGGAGAGAGAGAGCTCGCAGAGACCAGAGAGGGTGGAAAAGCTGAGGAAAGGCCCCGGGCCAAGAAGCGAGGGGTTGCGTAACGACGGGTGGGAGGTGGAAGTCCTGTAACCGCACAAAAGCCCCACATTGTGCTCTCAACTATCAGCGAAAACACTAGCTGGCCAACGAGTTTCAGCGGTTACGCCTCGCTCGCCTTCAGAAGAGGGAGTTTATAGAATAAATGTATGGAATATATATCACTCCTCACAGGCACAGGCACGTCAGCTGTTAATGAACTGCTTTTCTTTAATATCAATACAATGTTCCTTTGGCCAGTGTCTTTTTTTTTAATGTGAGCTCGGTGTTCTAGCACATTTTGAACTTGTGCGCTTAAATGTCCACTGTCGAAATGAGCTATCCCAGAATGCAATAGCGCTGGCCTAGGCCATTACTGCAGGAAGGAAATGAGTCTTCTACTCTGGGCACGTCATTATATTGAAGTTCTGTCACCCCTAATTAAATCTTAACATCATCCATTAGTAGAGAGTCCATAAAAACCGATATGTGCGTGTGCGAAACCCTTTTGCGTTTCGTTTTTCTCCTCACCTCAAAGGACTTTTGAGGACTTGAGGAGTTTTTTTTTTTTATTTTAAGACTAGTTTTGACGTATCGTTTGTCTGTCCTTACGAAATTGTCACTATGCGGACCATAAACTAGAGTTCTGCGATTCCTGAGTTTACTCTTTTCCCACGTCAATCTGTGGATGGAGTAAAAAGTTACATTGTTTTCACTTTCGTTCTTTTGATTTGGATACCCATGGAAAGTGTAACTTTTTACAACGTAACTTTGACAATTGTTATAAACGCAGTACATTTTTTGGACCCGTCTCAGAGCGCTCACATAGTCACAAGCGTCGGTGCAGTAGCGCTCTCCCTCTGCTCTGAGCTTTATGAGGAGAACTCATTACCAAATGCAGTCCTGTACAGAGAGTCTTCTCGCGGGCGGGCGGAGGGGCTGAAAGTTTCAGAGCGGTCGAGCTGATAGACAAAGACATAAGGAAGCTGCACTGCACCGCTGCGCAGAAACCCCGAGTCAGCGACTTCTATTGATTAAAAACTAACCTTCCAGTTTCTCCGCTGCGCTTGTGGCGAGCAATAGAATTTAAACGAGCCGTGTGCCGGAGTCTGGGACGTTTCCCCCTTGATGGATTCCAGTCAATCATGCAAATGAATGGTTGTTCTTAAATGCATTAGATTATCATATTTGCTCGGATAGTGAGATGTGGACTCAGTGCCTAGCCGGAGCATAGTAGGAATAATTGTTTTACCATGTTTTCAATCCATGTACAATGGTTTTAGAAGTGGCTGGAATGTCAGTGTCATTTGTGAAGAGTTTAAACTGTAGCGATGCTGCGTTACCCTACACGAGCTTCACTCTGATTGGTCGAAAGTTGAGTAGGCTTAGTTGATTAGGACTTTTGATTGGGGAAGAGTTTGCATCAGTGGGAGGGGTTTTGAATCTCTGCATGCAGCACGTGGTTTAGGCAGAAGGGATCGTAAGAGCGGACGGAAAAAGAAACGAGAGAGTGGATGAATGAAAGGATAAGGAGGCGATGCCCAGCCTTGCTAATGAAAGTCACGTATACGGCTGTCTGGTTGTCCCTGGCAACCAGACATGATGTAACACCAGGATGAACTTGAACTTGGTGGGAGGAGGGACGATGCAAAGGGGAGGGAAGAATGGAGTTGGAGGAGTGGAAAAAGTGGGGGAGGAGCCAGCGACGCTTGCTCACTTTCTGGGAACACGAACAATGGAGCCAAGCGATCAATAAGCCCATTTCACTGAAGGATTACAGCAGGGCGACAGTGGAGATGCTTTCCTCCAGGTCTGTGTGGAAGAAAGCTCTGCTCGAGGAGACGGGGAACAGTGGGTCATCTCAAAGTTGAGCCAAAAACTTGGTCAAACTTGGTCACATTGTTTTGGTTGTAGAAAAGAAGTTTTAAAATGCCTTAAACGTTTAATATTAAGTATTTATGAATTGCAGATGATAAAGGTTAAGTTGACCTTTTTTGTGTGTTTGTGAGCGTGGCTCAAATCAAATTTGAACTGTAATATACCTTGAAGTAAGCAAAAGTCTCGCAAACTTCCCGTAACTGTCTCTTTGCTCCTAACCGTGCCATGTCCTGATACGGAGATTCTGAGATTCTTCTTCACGCTCTCAATGACTATAATTAGTGATGTTTTTCCCATCTGCAATTCATTCCTACACATTTCCTGGCTCGGGCGTAACGGTTTTGTTGCGTCTACGATCTTTTCTCTTCTGAATAAAAATGATAAACTGGGGAGCGGAGACAGAGACTGAAGCTCCAGAGATCTGACAGAAACGGCTGCGGAGCTTGGTCTTGGTCCGTGTCACTCCTCTGTGATTTTGAAAATTACTTTAATCCATCGTGTGCTGTGTTTTATTTCTTAACAGAGTACAGTCGTTTTTCACAAAGAGCCGGTTTTTAAAGGGTCTTCATCATTTGTTGAAATACTGTTTCCTCACTTTCTTTTCAGAACTCTACGCAAGGAGATCCATCGAGTTTAAATTCTAAACTTTCCCTCTCTGTCTTGTTCTGCAGTGGTACCTGGGCTGAGAGACCTGACCCCTGACCCCTGAAGGTCACATGACCCTTCCGCCTCTCCCGCCCCCCATCATGTACACCAGTCTGAACAGAGAGAAGCCACGTGCTGCCCCAGTACCGAACAGAACCCACAGCATGGCTCCAGCAGAACCCCGCCAAGCCCTGGATCAAGAGGAATCGAATCATCTCGCATACACCCACTTACTATATATCTATATAGTTCATATGTATTCTTCCATATGTATGGTTTATATGCCTATATTCATATATAGTAGCTGTCCAGCTATTCTGAGGGTGGAGCTCAGGGAAAAAAATAAGAAGAGCTTCGCTTTGGAAGGGTCTGGTTTTTGTTTTTTCGCCATTTGGTTTTGGGTTCACAGACAAACATGGGAAGCTTCCCGAGTGCGGCTACGAGGTCGTCGCTCGCTGGCGCTTGACCGGTCCTGCAGCTTTCATCTCGCTGAACGTTGGTGGACGGCAGGTTTGGTGACGGCGAGGTCGAACACCTCCAGCGAAAAGCCTGTTCTCCTTCTGTGTCTTCAGGCCAGGACCATTTCTTCCATTACCACTACCATTATCACCATCATCTACACAAGTCCACCTGAGAATTCTGTTTAAGACTCGCGCATATTGCATCTTTTTTTGGTTTTTGTTTTTTTTTTTTGGTCGCTTCCATCTTAAGGGAGGCAATGAAGTTGACATGAACAATGATTGATTAGGTCATTTTGGGATCTTTTAACGGGAGATTTGGAGAAACATCTCTCTTCTGGCAGGCGTGTTCATATGAATTTTCTGTCGTTAGTTTTTTGTACGATTTTGTTTCGGTTCTATGTTGGTTTTTTTTTTTTTTCCCTAAAGCCCTGTTGCACATGAGCGTGTGTTCAAAGGGCCGAGTGAAGGTTTGATCATCCGTGAAAAGGCTAGTCGTGAATATTGAATTGAGGAAAGTGCAATTTTGTTGGATAGATGATGGGTTGTTAAATATCTTTGTAAGATAGATCGTCAAAGCGATTGTAGAAAAGTATATATATATATACTTATATATTTTTCTTCCAAGTCCGCTTACACCTCCTGGACTCTAAAATATCGGGGTAAAAAAATGACAAAAAAAAAGAGAAATCTAGAACGAAATAGCCTTTGAGAAGTAAGAGGAACTGTAATTGCGTTTAATGTTGTTTACGGCTGTGTTTTCTTCATCTTGATTCGTTTCGAAGTTTTCTACTAAAAATCACCTTCCAAGCGATCAACTTTTAATCGTTCGACAGTCATTTGTTTGCAAAACTATTGTAATTTATTTCAGCGCAGCAAACATTTCGGCGAAGAAGAAAGAAATTGCTCTTCTCAGCCAAACCTGAAATTAAACAAGCGCGTTAAAAGCCTTCCTGAAATCTTAGCACTTCTAAATAATGTGAATATCAAAGGTTTCATCCCCACAGTGAGGTTTATCTTCCAACCACGGCTTGCACGGTTTGTTTTACTGCTTCCTCTACAAATACAATATGTATTTCAACACACACTCAAAAAGCCTCATCCATCGTCGATCGAAGTGCAGTGATTAAAAAAAATAAAAAATCAAAGGAAGTAATCTGCATGTTTTAGCGTTAGTGAGAATTTTTTACACAATTATGTAAAGTTGCAGTGTAAAAAAAAAAATCATAATCCCAACACCAGACTATCAAGTATTTGTTGTAAAGAAGAGTATTTTTACTGTTGTTCTCACAATCAGCCAGCGGAACATCTCGTCTCTTCTCCACCGCGTTTCCTTCTAGAACAATCCTTCTCAAGACTTGACATTGGTCGCGCTTCATCCTCCCCTTTCCATCTCCACCAGAGCCAGTGTCCCACTTGAATGTGCCTTGAGCGATGGTTTAGTTCACAGGCCTTTTTTCTCTTTATTTGCTGAATATCGGCTCGGCTCCGTTTCACTCGATCCTTTAGTCTATCTTTCTCTTCCAGCCATCCCGGTCCCCTCGGTTTCTTTAGCGCCAAGTACACTGATATTTTCGGGTGTTGCTGCAATTCTTATCGAAGACTACTTTTTATTTCCAGTCTTCCTGTTTTGTTGGGATTTTCTCTCATGTGGGCGAATAATGAGGAAAAAAAATATGCAATATTTGCTTGCACTCATATGGACATTCACGATCCATTGTATTTCCTTTATCCCCAACCAAAGTGAGTCTTGCACTTGAGTTGAGTGAGAACTTGCCATTGCTGAAGTCCATCAGCCTCACTTGGGTCAATTCTTATCAGTGTTTTTTTTTTTACTTTCTTTTTTCAGTCCTGATCGAGCCTTAAAACGAGATTTTCTTTCAATCACAACCACATTTCTGACAAGAGTGAACACGTCCAGAACAGAAACGGCCCAGTTTGGAAAACCTTCATGTTAATTGTTTACCTGTTTGGTGCGTGTTGCATTTATCGTTTGTAAAGATGATGGGGAAGAGTTTTCCAGGCATCCGTCGTCATTTGTTTTTTTTTTTTTGCTCATTGTTTTTGCCTAGCCTTTATTAGTGAGTTGGGCATTACATTCTTACCTGTCTGCACTAAATATAGAAAACGTTGACAATTGTGACAATTGAACAAAAAGGAAAAAAAAAAAATAATAATATTGATGAAAAAAAAACTTCCAGGGCTTAAAAGAGTGAAGGGAAAGACGATTGCACGGATATATTGTTGAGTTTTTGTCTGTTTTTTCGAGCAGCCTGACGTTGAATCCGCGAGATCGGCTGCACGTGTAAGATAGTGACAAAATTGCACCATTTTTAAAGAAAGAAAAAAACTGAAAAAATCATTTGAAGCAATAGTTTGGGCAGTCTGTTTTATTTTTGTGCTGTGTATTTTTCGTTTCTTTGGTACATTGTGCGGAAACTGCGAGAAGGAACGAATCAATTGGAGAAGCGAGTCGGGCCGAGGCGCCGGCAGATTGATGTTTGTATATTGTATAGTTTTATTAATTACTGATTTTAAAGCTGCCCTATTTTATAATGCAGGACTTTTGTAACATTGATTAAATGAGGAAAAACTAGTGTTGTGAATTTTCAGATTGTTTGTATTAAGGCCACATTAATAGAACTGGTTTTGTTCGTCTTCTGGGAAACTGGATTTAAGTTAAAAACTTTCCGGTTTCCCCCCTTTTCTTTCGTTTTGTTATGCTTTTTTTTTTTGTATGTATTTAAGGACTTGTTTCTTATTTTGATGGTATTGAAGTATTCCTATGCTTGAGAAGTTTAGGATGCTACGGTGAAAACCCCATTGTAAATGGATGTTACAGTATGCTGTATGTTTTGAAGGTCATTTGTTGCATCAGTGTTGAAGCTAAATCTAGAAAAATCTAAGGATGTTGGTTAAAAAAAAAAAGAGCATTTTTATGCATTTTAAAAATTAGTATTAGGCAGAAGACAATGACATAGACAGCCAAAGGATGCCCCTATTATAAATGCATCTAGGCATCTTTTTTTGTGTTCACCATTCCATGCAGGAAAATAAACCGCTTGATATGCAACATGATTCTTTTTCTTTTTCTGTTTTTTCATCCGCTTTCCATCGTCCACAGCGTGCGGATCTCAAACCTGCCAAACGCGGAAAGACACGTCTACGTCATTAAATTACCAAAAGGTGGGAAGCTGTGAGGATTCATCATTCCGCTCAGACGGGGTGAAATATCTCCAGCTGAATTCCCCAGACCCTGTTCATGTTAAAGACAGACCCCGGGGTCTCGCTGCTCCACAACTCAGGCAGAAATCACTCAGTGTTGCTTTGAAGCCCTCAAGATCTCTCAGAAACCTTTATCGGCAGATTACCAGCGTCTATCTCGAGACTAGAAGAATAAACTTCAGTGTTCTGAAGAAGATTTGGAGTGCTAAGATTCCATGTAGCATCCAGTGTCAACAGGGTTGAATAAAGGTCCGATCTTTCCAAATTGGACCTTTGTTAAATTCATATCTTGTGCCGGTTTTTTCTGGCAATGAGTTTGAGGAAGAAGGCGGCATTGGAGGGTTAATTGCACACGGGTGAGCGTTCTTCAGGGTAAAGCTCAGTCATCAAGCTGGAAGAGCAAGAGCAAAGTCTAGAATGAGACACAAAGGTTTTTGAGGGAGATGTTTTGATGCAGGTGTGGATTCTGCTTCAGCATTCCATCGATTTAACCCCATACTGCATCAGCAGCCGGCGGCGTGACCTCAGACGGCATCACTCAACCTTCAGAAATCATTACAAGGTGCTAAATCTTGCCGATAGCGCAGAGGTGAGCGGGGAAGAAAGAGCATGGTGAGCGCTTGAGCAGTGTAGTCCGCATGAGGCTGAAGCTAATCTGGCTAGATTTTGGTGCTCGCACCTTTGCCTTCTCTCTTTTTTGTCAGGTTTTCGTTCTAATCAAGTCTCCACTGACTGCAAACCAGCATTTTACGGAATATATCGAGATCAAATGTAGTGCCTGTGAGAATCTTATATTATCTTGCTCTTCTGATTATCCAATACTACTAATACTTTGGATCGACACCAGTAGCCTTTGCGGTTCTCCAGACCTTTGGATCAAACTAGTAACCACACTCTATAACTGCATGCCACTCCCAAACCACCCAGTAAACCGCTCTCAGTTGCCATCTAACCCGCTGGCAGTTCTGTTGAATAGTCCTTCCTTCTCCTCTGACAAACTCTGCTGTTCCTCGTCTTGGTTCTCAACTCCCGTCTATACGAATTTAGCAGTCAGTATCGGGTTCTGTTAGTTGTACAACGTTGTCGAAAGTCCTCTGGAGTCAGAGGTTTGGTCCACGTGTTCCCACGCTCGACAATCGATGCTGAGGGTTGACGCGCTGTAGGTGCGAGTCTCACCAGTACCGAGCAGAATCCTGGATCTTCAGAGGATCGACTCTGAGAAGCCGAGCGATGCCGAGACCCGTTGGGAAGGTCCGAGCTCAACTAGCCGTCAATAACCCAGCTCACGGTGGAAAGTTCACGTCCATCCTTACAGTTGTAATGACACTTTCGACTGAGGTTTGTGTGTTATCATCAAGGATCTTTGGAACGTGTCTGTTTCCCCTGAGCCCGTGTTATCACGACAATCGAGTCCCTTGAGCTCCAGTGACACCTCCAACTCCTTCATGTCCATTACTCTTCTGTTCCACATCTCACCTCATGTAGATGCATTTCCAGACGACTAAATCAAACGAAACCTTGTGCCTCTAATACATTGACTGAGACATGTTGTGTTGGTTCCAGCTCCAGAACCGGTTCTCCGGAGCGTCTGTGTTTGACCTAGTGACTGTTTGCTTTTTCCCTTCTTTCCTTTGTGTTCCTCTTCTGGGACGTTTTGTCTCTTACTTTTCGACGGCGTGTAGTGAGTGCCGTGCTCCTCTCCGAGACGTTAGTGTGTCCACCTTCATCCACTCGATTACTAAAAGCAAGATGTGCATTTCCTATGCAACAACAATTGAGAGAAGACGACGAAGAAAAAACAGAATAAAGACGCTAATGCTGTACGCCTCTGCTTGGCTTCTTGTGTGCATGTGGGACGCGTGTGAACGCGGAGGCTCTGTGAAGATGTTGGATGGGATTGATGTGCTGATGCAGCAGATGCTGAGGGTCTCTCTCTTCCAGCCGCGTTTGATGTTGAAGAGCCCGTGGCCCGGGAGAGAACCAGGAAACCCGCTCAGTGCTTGTTTTTCAGGCGTTTTGCTCAATTTCTGTGCAACCAAATCAAGTTTGTAATAGATGAATGGAGGAATGAAATCTCTCTCTCCCACTTTCTCATTCTCTCCCACTTTCTCATTCTCTCTCACTTTCTCCTTCATTCTGTCTCTCACCTTCTCACTCATTCTGTCTCTCAGTTTCTCTCTCATTCTCTCTCACTTTCTCCTTCATTCAGTCTCAGTTTCTCTCTCATTCTCTCACTTTCTCCTTTATTCTGTCTCTCACCATCTCTCTCAATCTGTCTCTCACCTTCTCTCTCATTCTGTCTCTCAGTTTCTCTCTCATTCTCTCACTTTCTCCTTTATTCTGTCTCTCACCATCTCTCTCATTCTATATTTCACTTTCTCTCTCATTTTGTCTCTCAGTTTCTCTCTCATTCTCTCACTTTCTCCTTCATTCTGTCTCTCACTTTATCTCTCATTCTGTCTCTCACTTTATCTCTCATTCTGTCTCTCACTTTCTCTCTCATTCTGTCTCTCACTTTCTCTCTCTGTCCGTCTCTCTGAATTGGCGTGACAGTGAACTTGGATTCTCCCGCAGGAACAGAGCGAGCGAAGGATTAAGTTACGGAGCGAGAGACAATCCTGAGACCAAGCCGCAAGAGGCCGGTGAATAATGCACGAGCAACACGGCGCTTCGGGTTTCCTTCGTGTGGTCGGTCTTTTTGCACACACACTCACACACACACTCACGAACGGCCTCCGGGGTCAAAAGGTGAAAGGTCAGTCACCGTTGTGAGAGCAGCTTGTGTTCATACACACTCCAGTACGTGCACTAGTCCTACACGCTCGGCTCATTCAGAGAGAAGAAAGAGCAACAGGTACCTCACTCCTTTACCGCAGTATTTTACCGCAGTATTCTGACTCCGCCACACTGATAATAAACGTCTGCTTTCAAATCGTTTTTGAATTGTAAGGCACAAAATTCCTAAACATTTTTTGGGGGATTTTAAGTGCATCTTATAGCATGAAAAATACTCTCTTTCTCTACCTCTCTCACTCTCTCTTTCACTCTCTTCTGCTCTTTCACTCTCTCACTCTCTGTCTGTCTATGTCTTGCTCTTTTACTTTCTATCTCTTTCATTCCCTCTCTTTCTGTCTGTCTCTATTGATTGCTTTTTTTACTTTCACTCTTTCTCACTCTGTCTATCTCTTGCACCTCCTCTCTCACTCTTTCTGTCTATTTCTTGCTCATTTACTTTTGTCTTTCACTCTTTTTTGCTCTTTCCCGCTCTCTCTATCTCTTTCACTCTATTCTGCTCTCTCTCTTTCATTCTATTTTGCTCTTTCTCGCTCTTTCACTCTCTCTATCTCTTGCTCTTTCACTTTGTCTCTCACTCTCTCTGTCTACATCTTGCTCTTCTACGTTCTCTCTCTCTTTCATTCTCTTGCTCTGTCTCACTCTTTCCATCACTTTCTCTGCCTATCTCTTGCTCTTACTTTCTCTGTCTTTCATTCTCTTCTGCTCTTTTTTGCTCTTTCACACTCTCTCTCTTTTTCACTTTCTTCCCCTTACTTTCCCTGTCTGTCTATCTCTTGCTCTTTTGCTTTCTCTCTCTCTCTCTCTCTCTCTCTCTCTCTCTCTCTCTCTCTCTCTCTCTCTCTCTCTCTCTCTCTCTCTCTCTCTCTCTCTCTCTCTCTCTCTCTCTTCTGCTCTGTCTCATGCTCTTTCACTTTTTTTTCTCACTCCTCTGTCCAGCTTTTGTGCTTCACTCACTCTCTCTCTCTCTCTCTTTCTCTCTCTCTCTCTCCCTATCTCTCTGTCTCTCACTTTATCTGTATCTTGCTTTTTCAGTCTCTGTTCTTTCAGTCTGTCTTTCTCTCACTTCTGCCTCTATCTTTCTCTCCTTCACTCTTTTGTTCACTCTTTTAGACTCTCTCCCTCTCTCTTTCTTTGTTTTTCTTTTCTTTTCCCGTCTTTCTCTCACCCTCTCTTTGCAGGTTAAGCAACCCAGTGCCTCTTTAAAACCATAGATCATAAATTGAACACAGACTTAGAGGAGCTAATCTGGGATTTAGAAGCCATTCAGTGAAAAAAGATAATTAATTTTACTCGCATTCGCCGACCACATGCTGAGTGAAGAGCTTAGTAAAGATGCACATGAATTAGAGCAAGTCTTTAGAAAGTTATTGGTAATCCCATGCAAAACGACTTGGGGAACGGTGTTGCAGACACGACTGACTGCGCAATCCGAGCCGGAGCCGTTCACACTGCAAAGCCCTGAATGAACTGCACCCAGCAGAAAGAACCACATATTAAAAAATACAACTATCCAAAGCCCCGTGCTAAGCTAAGAGCACATCCGTAACAATCACCAATAAACAGCCGCGCTTTCCATAAGCACGCAAAATCTTAACAACAAAATGGGACGGAGCTGTAGGAGAACGTGGGCCACTCTGCCACTGGTTTCCCTGTATTTTATATTAATAATAATAATATAAACAATGATGTTGGATATTAAATGCAATTTAACTGTAAAATAGGCAAATGTATGATTTATTTGAATTGAATGTTAATTATTAAAGCATTCAACTGTAAAGTAATGTGATATATTCATTTAGTCCACTGTAAAAATAAAAAAGTAGTATAATGAATTTAACAGTTTATTCTAAACAACAGTTTATTATTCTGTTATGAAATACCATAATTAAAGATTTTGACAGTTTTAGGAGATGCAGGTGTGATTCGGTTCCAAGCACTAAACTAGGCAGCCTTTCATTACGATTATATTAACTTCTGTAAATTATTATAACTTATACATTAAATATACATTAAGATTAATGCTGTATACAGGTGCATCAGTCTCTGGGTTCGAATCAACAAATAATAATTTGGTTTTGTCTGAGTTCAGCGTAAGAAAATTACTCATCCAATCACTAATGTCACTGAAACAAAGTATATTGGCAAATTTTGAGAAAGTAAACAACTATAAAATATTAAAGTATTGGACTGCAAAGAAATATGTAGGATATTTATTTATTTAATGTAGAACATTTATTTATTTATTTATTTATTTGTTGTAGAACATTTTATTAACATAAAATATTACATTTTTCAAATGTTTTAATTATTTGGCTAAATGAAAAATGTTATCATTATCATTAACCTATTAAATGTATTTTTAGGTTGCATGTCCCGAATAAATCCCCTAAATCCATGGCTGCTAATCCGAGGCCGGACATTTGCTTCTTGTTATCTATCGCACCCTGCTGAACTCTAGCGTTTTGTCATGCTGAAGCTCCAGTTTAGCACGGGATGAACTCTTGTGAGTGCGGAGGGACGCGTTTCTCTCTCGCTGGAGGTGAAGGGTAAATTGTCACGCCGACCCTACGATTACATACAAGCACATGGGCAGAAAAACGAGACTTTGATGCTGGTCAGCGTGTTTATTTGTCATGTGTGTGTTTGCCTAAATGGATTAAAACGCTCAGGTCGAAGGTTTTTGACTCAGTTACACCTGAGCCTTTGTGTTCCGGTCCGAGCGACGCTGTGGATTAGCACGGCTCCTCGCCGCAGGACGGTGAAGGCCTCGCCACTATTATCATATTATCGCCTCGGGCACTGCTATTAAACTGGAAATTGCCGTCCAAAAGGCTTTTTGTTGTGGATGGAGATCAGTGGAACAGCTTCAGGTCATTCCAGCACTGCAACAGAAGGTTTAATTTACATCTCGTTTCATTCATCTTTCAGCACTTTATATTAAATTATACATTTTTAACTATATGTTATTTGCTGCCCTGTGATTGGTTGGGCAGGGTGTGAGTCCCGCCTTTGGGATTGGCTCCAGCTCCTCAACACCCCGAAATGGAAAAGATTCAGAATGGAAAATTCAGAAAGTGGATGGTAAGTGGCAGGTTAGAGTTTATTTGCTTGTTTCCCTTTATATTTTTAAGCAGTAAATTAAAGCATTTGTGGCTTCAGACCAGCACTTGTATACACAACAGAGGTGTGGACTCGAGTCATGTGACTTGGAATCGAGTCAGACTCAATTAACGAATTTGGTGACTTCAGACTCGACTGGACTATAAAAAGACTTGCGACTCGACTTGGACTTTAACACAAAAGACTTGGACTTTCACTTGGACTTGCGCCTATTGACTTGCAAAGACTTGCCATCTCGCTTGAAAAGAAACTACTTGTTTGCGATTATTTGCGCGCGCCTGTGTGACCGTCAAGAGCACGCGCGTCGCGCGCATTTGTGACGTCGAGAGCATGCGTGCACTCGCACGTCCAATCAAAGTGCTGGCGAGTGTTTTGAATTTGGAATCGACCGCGTCCAATGCGAGTACAACAACAACAACAACAACGTGAGCGCGGCGTTTGTAAAATGATACCAAAGATAGTTTCGTCTGGCTGTAAAATGACGAGGTGAACAACAGCAACAACAACGAGTTGCAGTGTGTAAAACATGCGAGTCGAACATAGCAGACGGAGACGCCACAACTTCCACAACTTTGTTCGACACCTGAAGCTGCACAAGGTACATTTTGAATGAACGTCACGACGATCTTATTAGCTAAGTGACTTACTAGCTGCGTGATTATATCAATGAGGCTGTACATTTCAACTACTGTTCCAAGACTCATCCAAGTACTGTACATGTTTTGATGAAAGCATGGTTATTCATTTAAGGATATGTTTAAGTTTTGAAACAATTTCAGGTGAAGGTCTTTTCAGATTTCAGACCAGTTCTTTGTTTAATATATTCTTATGCAATATTCTGGGGAGATTAGTGATGTGTCATGTGTGTACGATTTGTGCAAAATTAACAAATGTTTTTTTTTTTTTTTTTGAAGTACAATCTTATCTTTTAACACAAAAGATGCAGGACACAGATCACGTTAATGTGTGTGTATTTGGTAGGTTTTCAAATGATATTAATTACCTTGTGGCATGTTGTGAATTATATGTTGTCCACTGAAGCAAACCATGTTGTCTTTTGTGTAGTGTTTTGTTTGAGAGCGCTGTAAATTGTGCTGTATAAAATGAACGAATGACTCAAAATGAATCGTCCCCTTTACAGTCCGACAGTTAAAGATTGATTCAGTTAAAAGAATCAAACTTCCCACCGCATGACAGCAGCACATTTTCAGAAAATATAATTTGTAGCTTTATGTGTCTGAGCAATGTTTTTTCATTTAAAAATGGTTTGTTTAATAAATACAGGTGATTCAACCTATGTAAAATAAATGTAATGTATACTTTTTATTGTTTTGTTAAAAAGACTCGAAAGTCAAACCGTAGGCCTTTGGACTCGACTTGAGACTTGTTAGCTATTGACTTGGGACTTGACTCGAGACTCGAGGGGAGTGACTTGAGACTTACTTGTTACTTGCCTAACAGTGACTTTGTCTCACCTCTGATACACAATACACTTTTTTTTTGCACTTACACACACTGTTCTTTTACATTTACACACACGTGTTCTAAACATGCATGCATTGTTTTTTTATTCGGTGCATAAAACCACAAAGATAGTGAAAGATTTTTCTTCAAGAGAAAGTTTTTTTTAAAAAGCAAAGTTTCCTCGTACTTTTCTGTTTCTATTTAATGTAATTCTGTTCTATTGTAAAGCTTGTTAGTAATAAGTTATTTCCCCCTTCAGATTCTAAAGAGAAACGATCCAATGCACCATGATTCCTCTTTGGCGCATTAGCATGTCCTCGGCTAATGGTTTCTCAAAAGAGCCTCATTGTATAAATGACTGGTCTTTTGGTCAGTGTATCGCGCTTTCCTTAAATAATGCCCCTCGGAGGGGTCCGGCATCCAGTCCGGCCCACTGATGTGATTCATGAATAGACCCCTCCCCTGGCCCCGGCTAAAGCGGAGGCAACAAAGCCGCGGTGATGGAGGGCCCGGACCACGCCTGGACCAGTAATGAGCGGGTAATTAGTGCGTGGGATTACAGGCCGAGAAATTAGCATTAATCAAAGATTTGGTCAGGAGGACAGACGTATCGGTCACACCAGGGTCTGGTGGTCCTGCTGGATGCTGAATGACAATGAGTCGCCTCGGGCCTGATCCCAGCACGAGACCCTCTAATTGCCACCGCTGTTTTAAAACCAGGCCGACAATCAATGGCTTCCCAGCGCTTAATGGTGCCGGGACGCGGAGAGAAGGGAAAGTGTGAACGCCGGCAGGTGCCAAGCTTTCGGAAAGCGTGATCTCACTGGGATCCGCTGAATAATGCGCGTGTTATTTGCGTGACCTCAACAGAGAGGCTTGTGTCGGCCGCATGTCTTGAACAGACTTTGGTTTTTATTCCGTCTCATGCTCGCTTTCGGCGTGTAACACAATCCATCTGTACGGTGACGTACTCAAAAATGTCCTCGGATAAACCCGGCGGGTTCTGGAAAAACGAGGACGTGACGTGAGCGGCTGCTGCATCCGCGTCTGATTCTTCCAGCTTTTCTTTTTCTAAGATGCGAAAGTCGCACGACGAGTTTGTGATATTAGAAGGGCTGTCAAACGATTAATTTGTTTAACTAGTTAATTACACTTCCCTGATCAAATTAATAGTGATTAATCACGATTAAATGACTGAAGCTTGTAATATTGGATATTGAGGTGTAATATGTAAATTAATGTAAACTCAACACTCATTTTAATACTGTAAAAAATGTAGTATAATTTTTGTTCAATTTTCAACGTACAGTATTGTCTTGCACTTGGTCGAGTTGCACTTTTTCCAAGATAAAACAACCAAATGGTCTTACATATGTGTTATTCATCAATTGAAAGTTTGAAGTACATATTTTTTAAGTTACACTCTTAATAAATCCAGGACGTAGTGATTTTTCTAAAATAAATAAATAAATAAATAATAATAATAAAACTAAAACGTGAAGCGTGTTTTGCCTTTTCTTTGTCAGCTGAAAGTGAACTGTAACTTAATAAATACTTCTAACATTATCACTCTAACATTAAACACATGTCTACATAAAGCTTAGAATGTCTGTTTTACTGAGTAATATACTGACTATAATGAGTTGAGATCCTAATGCTGACCTCTTGTTTCTATTCATTGCACGTTGCCAAACCAAAAGTAATAAAATGCAACTGAGATTAATGGTGTTAAAAATAATTGAAGCGATTAAGCACTTAAAATGAATAACTTGCGTTAACGCGTTAACTTTGACAGCCCTAGATTTTAGTTGCGCTAAATCGTTGCTGTCGACAACATTCCCGTCTCAGCGGCGGCTGGAGTTGTGGTGCGGCTCTGCACACGTGTGGTCCCCAGAGCATCAGTCAGGAACCGCTAGTGACGGACATCTGACCCGCTGCGCCGCGCCGCTTGGCAGTGTGTCTGTGGGATTTTGCATTGATTTATGGCGGAATGACCCGCAGATCGTCCGTCTCACCGAGGTGCTGTATATTTATGCATGCTTTTCAAACCCCAGCCCAGCTGGACGCTGATTATGTCCGGTTTGTGGGGATTTTTCAAATAAAAAATCTTTTCTCTGGTTACGGACTGAATCCAGAGTAAACACTGCTGGATGTGTTTGTTATTTTGCATAGGAATTGTATTCAGATTTTTGCCTCCAATTTTGGCATTTTTGTAAATGCGTTTGTTTTGCATTTATAACATTTTATTTATAGTATTAAAAACGTTTATTTTAGCATATATTTATATACATATATATATACAGTATAGTATGTATATTGTACAGTACAGTATATTTAATATACAGTGTATATATGCATACAGTAGATAGATAGATAGATAGATAGATAGATAGATGGATAGATAGATTACATTTGTTTATTATAAACAGTATTGACAAATATTTACAGTATATAATATATATTTAAAGTATATGCATAGTTGAACAATAAACATATGCACAAGAATACACACACAAATTATTTATTTTAGTACTATTTACCTGTTTATGAAGTCAATTGGTTTTCAGGAAATATGTTTGCATTCAGATTGAAAAAAAAAAAAAAAACAAGACAATTTATTTGCACAGATTGTTTGACTTTCCTGGCAGGAAAATCCAGAGACACTGAGACACAGCAAATCTCCGCGATGCTAGTGCGTGTGTGTGTGTGTGTGTGTGTGTGTGTGTGTGTGTGTGTCTCCTACTGGTCAGGCACCATTAACTCTCCCAGTGGCCTTGGCTCTTAACCCTCCCCCATGCCTGGGCCCGGGACGGTGCTGGACCCTGACAGCGGATGCTCATGGTTTGTGTGCAGCGTTCACGCTCCACTGATGCACTGCGGCCTGACAAATGAGAGCTCTGCCCATCTCCCCGCATCTCACCCCATCCACCGCCCGCTTGCATTCTTACCCCGATTGAGTTACGCCACCGATGAGCCGTCAATGGAGCCAGTGTTCCCAGCTTGTGTGCCGCATCGCTCCGGGCGGAGACGGTGACTGAGGGCCAGTGCGTGTTGGTCCTGCAGCGAGTGTGCGCTTCTACTCTCTGGGCTTCGGCCATTGTGCCCTTTAATTGTTCAAATGGAAGACGCTGTTATATGAGGTGTCTCATTTATTGGGCTTGTCTTCCTCACAGCTGACAATAAATCCCCTTCTGCTGGAATGGGACTGAGAAACGAGAACAAAGCAGGACTGAGGCCAAGAGTCTGATTCCTTTAGACAAACTATAGAAACACCGCCTCCTATAGGTCAGAGGAGTCTCTGCATATCTATCTGTCTGTCTGTCTGTCTGTATCTCTGTTTGTCTGTCTGTATGTCTGTCTGTCACTCTCTCTCTCTCTCTCTCTCTCTCTCCTCTGGCTCTGTCTATCTATTTATTTATTTGTCTGACTGTCTCTTTCTTTATGTCTGTCTGTCTGTCTGTCTGTCTATCTACTCTGGCTGTCTGTCTAATCTGTCTGTGTCTGTCTGTCTGTCTATCTGCCTATCTATTTTTTTTTAATTTATTTGTCTGTCTGTCTGCCTATCTTTCTATATGTCTGTCTGTCTGTCTGTCTGTCTGTCTCTTTATTTATGTCTGTCTGTCTGTCTGCCTATCTTTCTATATGTCTGTCTGTCTGTCTGTCTCTTTATTTATGTCTGTCTGTCTGTCTGTCTGTCTGTCTTTGTCTCTCTCTCTTTCTCCTCTGGCGGTCTGTCTATGTATTTATTTGTCTGTCTGTCCCTTTCGTTACGTCTGTCTGTCTATCTGTCTGTCTGCCTGTCTGTCTGTCTATCTAGTATGTCTGTCTGTCTATTTGTCTGTCTGTCTATCTTTATTTATCTATCTGTCTGTTTGTTTGCTTCTTTAAGTTTACTCACTTTATCTGTCTATCTGCATGTCTGTATGCATTCATCCATTCGACTGTCCATTTGTCTGTCAGTATTTATCCATAGATCTGTCTGTCTATCTGTCTCGCTACATCTGTGTCTGTCTGCATCTGTTCATCCGTCTGTCAATCCACTTGTCCTCGCTGCCAGTCGTCTCACCCATCCAGAAACATTTGAGGAAGCGAAAGACCTTTTCGTGAAACAATAAGCACTTTTCTCTCCCCCCGAGGGATCTCAAAGTGACACGGAAGAACACTCCATGTCACCGCAGCTTTCTGAGTCCACTTTAAGGCTGGATTAGTTTTATGAGTAGTTTACAACTGCCTCCTGATGGCTGGATCTCTCTGGATCAATCTCTGCGCTTAACAGCACTTCACCGGCCAAGCCATCCTGACAATGAGCCTGCCGTGATCCCACTGACGCGTTTCATCATTCGTCTTATTAACAGGGGCCATTCACATCTTTTCAGCCTGGCTCATTGTTTCTGGCCTCTTCATTTCATTTCATCAGATGGATGCTTAGTGCTTTAATGCACAAACCATTAGCGCTTGCAATGATCTGAGATGGTGACTCACGAATCTGACAGAGAGTCGAGGTTGGAATGAAAAAAGAACTTGCCCGCAGACTAGAAACAAAAACCGAGAAGGATTTATCATTGACGAACTGATCGGACGAGGAAATGACGTGTGCCGCTATTTCACACAAACCGTATGTTTGACCCAGACTTCAAGACCGTTTTCACACGTACGGTCAAAATATCCATTCTTCCATTTTACACACCGCTTTACCATTTCTGGGTCACGGGAAGTTGAAGTCCAGTGATTCTGGGCCTGAAGATCAGAGGTGTAAAGAGTACATGACAGCCATACTTGAGTAAAAGTACAGATAATTGTTGTAAAAATTACAATACTTGAGTCAAAGTAGCAAAGTATCCGATTTTAAAAGAGCTTAAGTATTTTACTCAGAATTTAGTAAAATACTGAATTTAGACACCAAGAATGTGAAAACAAACTGTATTCATGAGGTTTTGTTTTCAAATGCAGAAATGAAATTTAACACCTCAATGTTTTAAAAATGGGAAAATAAAGTAGATAAAAAACAAAAAGTCAGCCTCAGTCAAAATGAAGTGTGAAAAGAAACACAAAATGAGTAAAATAAAATTGTGACTACAGTAAATTATATATGGTATAATAAAATTAGTTAAATGCATCCACACCTGTTTAGTTCATAAATAGCATCCAGTACCTCCAGCATCCTGCAGATGGCGTCATTGCCTCATTCCCTTAAGAAATGTATTGCAACATAAATTGATGCCGGCTTGTCGCGCACAATCACAATGTAAAGAGTAGAATCACAATTGTAGTGGAGTTGAGAGTTAAAGTTGCTTTTATTTTTTATTTTTATTTCAATTAATTTTAAATTGGCCAACCAATCACAGAGCAGGACACTCACACACTCTCACTCACACCTACGAGCAATATTCTGGTCCAGTTTTTGGAGTGTTTGCGGGGTATCTTTGTAGATTTATTCGACTTTTCGCCACAACAGAATTGCAGAATTAAACCAGATGAGAACAAAAGATCAACAAATGTGCCAAGGCAATTATTTTTTACAGAATAAAAGCCAGGCGCAGCTGGCTGACAGGCTCCACACCTCAAAGTTTTTGAGTAGAACTGTAAAAGTAGAACTGCCGACGACAACATCTAGACAACTATTCGTTTTTCCGGATCTACAAGCTTTCCATTTGTGTTGGACACGTGTGAAGCGGACGTGTGTACAGTCAAACGCACCGCTGAGGAAAGAGTTCCAGGCGCTGCCCGTCCGTCCTGGCGGCGAGAGACTGGCAGCTGAGCTCGGCTCAGAATATTGGACCGGCTTATCGGCGGCAAACGTGAAAATTAAAATAAAGGATTAAAGCGGGGCGCTGGCTTCTGGAAAGGCTTCCCCTCAATAGTTAGATGTTTTTCAATCACCATCACATGGAGCTTGCCACCTTATCATTAATACGTCTCAACACTTTTGGTTCCAAGTGACACAACTGCAATTTCATGGGTTTGTGTAACCTGGACAGTTGCGGTGTGTGTGTGTGTGTGTGTGTGTGTGTGTGTGTGTGTGTGTGTGTGTGTGCGTGTCTTTTGTCTATACTTCATTTTTCCAATTTGCCATTCTTTCTCCTACATTTTTTCAATGCCTACAATCTTCACATTCAAAAAAAAAACGCTACAGAGCAGTATAATTCAACGTAAATTTGAAAAGTGAAGAGTGAGGCTGGCGAGACGCGTTGGTGGGTCGTGACGGCGTCGTATCGATGAGCCTCAAACTGGCGTGACCTCGTTCGCCGCTTCGGAGCGACGCAAGGGAAGAGGAAAGCGAGTGCGCGTGCATACCTCCAGCACAGGAAGCGATTCATCACGTCATGCTAGGGAGATATCGGCTTCATATTGGACCAATTAGAGCCGGGCCCGGTTTCCTCATACTTCATAAGCTGGGCCGTGGGGTTTTGGAGCATGGAGCGGCACAGTAATTGAATTCTGATTAAACACACATGACGCGTGACCCTGAATAGCTGCGGCGAGCACCGGACCCGACTCCGTGCACCTTCTTCCAGCCAAGAACTCGGCACAAAAAGCAGCATGTACGTTTGAAAATGTCATTTCGCAATTCCCAAAGTGAGGACGAGCTGGACTCAAGTCGCCAGTGTGAGGGTCTGTTCACGTCACTTTTGATTCCACGTCACACAGATTCGATGGACACGACACTCAAAAGGATGGAAAATATATTACAACTTTACACATCCATCCATCCATTAGTTGAGCTGATTTTCCATTTCTGGGTCACGTGGTGCACAGACAGACCCCGGCTGGACTTCAAACCTTAATATAGCGTACTTTATAACACGTACGTTGGTGTGATTTATATATTGTTTTCCTCATGTTGACAACACCTTGTTTCCGTGAGGTGAAAAGAGTAGTTTTACTACCCTCGCGAGGACCCGTGGTCATCACAACATTAGGTTTGCAGGGACACCATGCGTGACTGTGTCAGCAGCCCACAGAGAGCCTGACCTTCAGTGACCCTGTGGAATGTTGTGACACCATCACGCTGTCCGAGCAAGCAGGACGTGTGAGTGACACCAAAGGTCGGCGTCTCAAATTGACTCGAGAAATCAACTTTAACTACATTTTCATGAGTTGTCATTCTGTCTGTCTGCTATATATATAAATATATACTTAATCGTAATATATTATAAATACAAATAGTAAATATGCAAATATACTTGTGACTCAAATTAGATTTAAAATCATGTGACAAAGTGTCCCTTTCTTTATGCATGAGAAAATAGTACATTGTGTGGCAGTTTGTTTCAACTCTCACATGCTTCTGCTTTCATTTGTACCAAGGCAACTCTATTTATTCATTTTTAATTACCGTAAAACCTCTAATAGAACACCATGGCGTTCTAATGATCAACTCTTCCGTCATGGTGGCGCTCTATTAGAGGTTCATTCTACTAGAGGGTGGCGGTGTAGTTTTCAACAGGTCGGTCACAATACACATCCAATAAATATACCAGACAAATAATTTGTCCCTTAGCCTAAAATAAAGCCAAACGTGTGGTTGCGATAATAAGAACAACTAAAACAATAAGGTTCGCAGTGCACTGGGGCTTTGTCAAAGTCAAAGCCAATGGGAAGCTTGCATGTGTTGCACGCAGTTCTTTAACTCTTTTTGAACTTTAAAATAAAGCATAAACATTTACATTAACCTGTTAAGTTGTAAGAAGGAGCAATTGAAGCGATTTATCTTAAGAAGAGCCACATGGATTATAAATTCCGATTGTATGACTAATTATTAGATGCACTTATACACATTAGTATTAATATTTCAATCAATCCACTGGGTCAGTATGACAAGCCCCAGTCACAGCCCCAGTGTGTGTGTGTGTGTGTGTGTGTGTGTGTGTGTGTGTGTGTGTGAATATGTGTTAAGAGTGGCGGTCTAGTGGAGCTGGTCTTCTTTTTATCCAACTCTTCCGTCATTGTGGCGTTCTACAAGAGGTGGCATTCTACTAGAGGTGGCGTTCTTTTAGAGGTTTTACGATAGTTTCGCTTTTGCTGGGGAATTTTTAATAATAAATGTCTGATTGTAATGCCAGGAGCCGCTTGTGGAACTGAGCTGTAGCAACGTGTTCATCATTTACAGGCTGTGGAGACGGACAAGGACAGCTTGTCTGGCACCGTGCCAACCTGAAATGCTTGTCGATACGGCGAGATTTCCCTGTCAGCGAGAGCGAGAGCGAGGGCCAACAATTACATACAGTTTTTAATATAGTTTAATGGTAATCCGACTTTTGTACATTTGATTGTGATTGCCCATTTGTATTTTCTGTTGTTGTTCTAAAGTGTAAAGGCACTTTGGTCAGTTCATCCGTTTTTAAAAAGTGCTGTATAAGTAAAGATGACTTGACTTGACTTGACTAATACTGCCAGAGAACTGCAAAGTCAAGTCAAGCAACTGGGAATCATCGCAGTCAGGCATTGAAGGTCCAACCTCAACTTTTCACTGCTAACCCCAAATGCACTGCTTGAGTGAGAAAGAGAACTAGCGGTGGGTTGTAAACACACTACAGTTCCGTCTGATCCGGCTGCGTGAGGAATCATTGGAAGGTGCAGTGCAAGACGCTCACACCCCTTCCTCCAACAGTTTGTTGACTTTGGAAGGGTAAAAGAAAGGGAGCACGGCACGTCTCCTCCGAGCTGTTTCCTCCTCTTAATTTTTCTCCGTCTTGAAGGGCCGGAGAGAGCAAGGGAAGGCGAGGACGGAGCTCGCACCTATAAAGCACCAGGGCGGGATGAGGAATGGCCGAGGGAGGGTGAAGCCCCTGCGCCGCCGCTCTCTCTCTGGTGGGAAGTGCTCTATAAATCTCCGCTCTCTTATCCGGACGGCGTATCGATAAGTCCTGCGTTGCCGGGGAAGCAGAGGAGAGGAGGAGGAGAAGCCGGGGTTAGGAAAACATCTCACGCACGTTTCACTTTTTTCGCTTTTATATTAAACGTCGGAGATCAAAGCACGCTGACACGTACGCTTCCCCCACACCCGTCATCATCACTCGCTCACATTCCTCCGGACGCCACTGGATCACCACCACAGAGCTACTCTCAAACCACGGCTCATGGAGACTTACGGAGATGTCTCTCAGGAGAGGGTGGCGAGTCGCCCATCAGCAGGCTAATGTGCTGGTTGGTATCTAAGCTGGAGCTTCTGTGCTGAACATCTCAACATGTCAGACTAAGATCCGGATCCGCTCCCGGGTGCCAAAGCGCAGTTCGCTTGGTGGTGTGAGCGCTCCTAACTGTGCCCGGCCGCGTCAAGTCTGGCAACAGAAACGAGCTGCGGTTTGTAAAAAGATGGAAGATTGCAGACGGAGATGCTGCAGCTTCCAACCTTGTTCTACACCTGAAGCTGCTCAAAGTTTGAATGGATGTCAAAAGTAGTTTATCAGCTGAGTAACTTACGTGTTTGTGTCAGTGAGACAGTACGTGTACCCAGTATCACCTTTGTGCGCACACACACACACACACACACACACACACACACACACACACACACACACACACCAGTCTCTCTTTGCATGGGTGAACACGTTGCTAGAAAAACATGTTTGTACACAAAAAATGACTCTTTGCAGAACGGTGGATATTTTGTCAGGACACTAGGCTGTTATTTTCTTTTATAAAGTGGTGGCATGTTTGAAAAGATTTTGGTTTTGCTACTGAAAGGATTTAAACAGACTGAAAAGTGAATTTTAGTGGTGATACATTAACATAAATTAAAGCTGTTTGCAGGACTATATTTATGATTTTCCAAGTACGTAATGGTGAAAGCGCGTTTTTTAAGGACATTTTTTTTAGTTTTGAAACAACATTACAGATGACAATCATTTCAGAAAGTGGGTCCAATTATTCAGACCTGTTCTGCAATTGCAAGGTGAACTCGTCCTTGAGCACTTTGCTGTGATGAGATGCAGAACTATTTCAGAAAATGAAAAGTTTGTGTCTTTAATTATCTGAGCCAGGATCTGTCATTAAAAAAAATATGTGTTTAATAAATTATGATCTTA
This sequence comes from Paedocypris sp. Pulau Singkep, assembly GCA_017309775.1. Taxonomy (NCBI): domain Eukaryota; kingdom Metazoa; phylum Chordata; class Actinopteri; order Cypriniformes; genus Paedocypris; species Paedocypris sp. Pulau Singkep. Next base: position 1,791,294 of record MU204413.1, read on the forward strand.
CAACCACACATGAAGTATAAATAATGTATACTTTCTATTTAAGGCTTGAAAGTCAAATTGTAGGACTTTGGACAGGTGGAATGAATTGAGACTTACTTGTGACTTGCCAAACAATGACTTAGTCCCGTGTGTGTGTGTGTGTGTGTGAGAGAGAGAGAGAGAGAATCCTGGGACTCAAACAGATTGAGCACGCTTTCCCCCTTTAGTTGTTCTTTGACTCTTTAACTGTTCTTGCTTTATTTACATTAAATAATTTGACTATTTTGACTTAAATTTGATTTGTTTCTGTGTGAATCGCTTTTTGCCGCTGGAAGAAAAGAGGGATATACCAACACAATTTTTATATAAACTACGACATAAATAATATATATAAAGATGTGAAATGTAATTGTCACTAAACAATTGTTCTTGTTATAATAAAACTTGGATTTTGTTTATATTATGCAATATAGAAATATCTATATAGTGACTGAACTAACAATCTCAAAACCGACAATCTCTAAATCTACGTATATCTATGATAATATTGAAAAATTGAAAAATAACAAAAACAAGCCAAGTAAATATAAAAACAAACAAACTTTATTTACACGACCGCATGTTTAAATAAACAGAAATGGTAAATTCATGTGGTAATGGGAGTAAAAGCAGGTGGAAAACATATTCAGAAGCATGACTCCGAAAAACAAGAAAGGATAAGAAACGGAGGGAGGAGAACTGGAAACTGGAAGAGCGGCGCACATTTGTGAAGAAGGTCCCAGCCAGGACTAGCCTTTCCCAGCATGCAGCAGGAGAGTGTGTCCGTGCGCATTGGTGCTTGGAAATGGTGGGACAAAGAAAAGATGGGATTTACATAACATGATCCTGTACATCTGGCGGGCCGTCGCACTGGGATCCACCTTAAACCGAAAGGATGGAAAGAGTTAGTTCAGTTTGGCAGCATGTCCAGAATAACACAAGCAGAGTATAAATCAGTCTCTTCCCGCGCTGAAGGAGACGTGTGTCTGCTGCACAGAATGGATCAGTGTCCTTTTTTCCTAGATGAGTGAAAGCATCATTTGACTTTCGGGATTCAATCCACAAGGGATGTAAACATGAGTAACCCATTCATCAGACAGCGGGTCAGAGCGCCATGCTAACTCCTCTGCTTTTTTTTTTTTTTTTTACACTTGTTGAATCTTTCAAAGTAAAATGAAATACAAAATAAACAAACACAAATGTACAATATGAAACCAAATGAGAGTTTGTTTTACACTATAAACCAAAAACCAGTACAGATAACGTTCAGAAAAGGGAAGTGACTGCAACTTTTCACATCAATGTTTCTCTATTTATCTTACCAAGTTATCTTCAAAGTTTCAGATTTTACACTGTTCTAATGTATCTTTTTACACTATAAAGTAAAAATAGAAAACAGGACAGATCAAGTTCTTCAAAGAAAGTGAGTGCAATTTTTTCCACATCAATGTTTCTTGATCTATTCACCTTATCATCTTCCAAGTTTCAGCTTTTCACAAAGTTTCACAATTTTCTACTTTTACTTGAAAATCAACTTTATATTCATCGCTTGTTTCCACTGGCGTTAAGAGTGATCCATTGTTCGGTTTTCAACACGTCTGGAAGACAAACTTGGTTGGCTTTTTGGATAAAGTTCAAAAAAGTGCACGAGCAAAACAAAAAAAAACCCGAGCAAAACACAACCATAATACGTGCGATCTCACGACCGTTCTAGCGTTCCCTGTTGCCAACGTGGCACGTCTGACATTTAATCACGTCTCCAGAGCCGAGGAGCCCGTCTGGGGAGGACCATACCCTCGCTGAAGGTGACCTCGGCCTGGCATTTGGCTCGGAAAACCCTTGAGGACACTTGGCATGACCTTTACAAACGTTCCGTGTCTCCATCATCTTTCGAAAATATTCCCAACGTGTGTCAATCTGGAGAGCAGGTGGAAAACCCCCCACCTTGGTGTCTTCATGGAGAGAGTTGTGTTCTTCTGTAAGTCTCGTTGGTGATGGAGAGCCGGGTGAGACGCGCCCCGTAGTAATCCACGATGTAATCCGACCCATCAGATGGACCCACAATCTACAGAGAAAGAGGCTCACGTGTCAGAGCGAGAGCAACAAAACCAAATCATCTTTCACCAGACAATTACACCATTATGCGTTTGGCGGTGATGAGAAGCAGGTGGGCCGCCACAATTCAATTACAAGCACGTAATGCGGAACTCGAAGCCATTTGAGCGGTGTAATGGAGGAGCTTTCAGAGTCCCAGTGAAGAGGAGGATCCCCAGCCAGTTCTGCAGGCACACTAGCCCAATCACAACTCACATCTGCTGGAGGAGCAAAGGCGAAGCTGGACCTTAAAGATCTGGTCTCCAGGACCAATGACACGGAAGACAAGCGCATGGAGGAATGAGGCGAGCAGATCCCAGGTGTTTATTCATTAGCTCGCGTGGATGCATTTCTCCGATGACACGGCTCTTAGCAAAGGCAGTTTGCTATAAAATATAGGCTTTTCCAGAGAGGCGGCCTGTGCAAATGCCGTCCCGAGGGGAGACGCTTCGCTTAATCAAAAGTGTCACATTAAGGGGGGAAAAAAAGCGAGCGGCCCGACGGTGGACGGCTAATTGAGAAGGTGGGCAAGTGACAGCGCTGGCTGCCTGAGGCTCTTCTTAAAAGCATTGCTCTCTCAGGGCCTTCAATAAGACATTAAGAGAACAATAAACACCGCTGCCGCCCGCTTAATCAAAGCTGTCGCCGCCGCTTCACTCAAATAAAGGCCGGCTGTTATTTATTCGCCACAGATCGGGACAGGTGGGCATTTTTGTGGAATGACAAATGACTAAAGGTGGGATGATGTATGAGTGAAAGTCGCTGAGACTTGATCTGCACGACCAGATGCCACTTCAAAATGTAAAGTTTCAAAAAAAAAAAAAAAACCCAAGGTTGGTTTGATTGAAACATAACCAACTAAGACGACACGCTGGCCTGTCCACGAGACTTTTCTTTAAGATACAGTCGGTTTTGACATCCAGAGTTGCTACGAGTGCCTACAAACGTAATGGATTTCAACAATGTGCTTTCAAGGCTTTGAAAATTCTTGAATTTCGAATGGTGCTTGAAAATGCGTAAACTAAACTATACAGAGGAATCTGGATAAGTGCACGTCTTCGCCTGGGTTCTATAGTCTGTGTTTCAATCATCAAAACGAAGCCTTTTGACCGTTTTAATTCACGTTTTCTGTCAAAGTTGGTGTTATTTTGCCAAGCTACTTTTTTTTTTTTTTTTAGAAATCTTGAAATTTGTCCAGGATGAACTGCAAAATGCTTTGCGAAGGCCTAAACCCTAACCCACCTGACTCTTTTCACAGGCGTTGCCACTGTTCTATCAATGCACAATAAAAATTAACGCATTAACGCAGTGATCCCCAACCTTTTTGTCGTTGCGGACCGGTTGATGTTGAATAATTTTACCGCGGCCCGAGAAGGTTCAAATTTTAGTGTTTGATTTAGTATTTAACATATAATAGTATTTTAAAATGCTTTAAGCAATATAATAAACAGTTATACCAAAACACAAATATTAAATTATTTAACATTTAAACTCACTGGAACCATCGAAGACAGTCGTGTTATGGTGTTTGATGTTTCTTTTTAAATAAAAAATAAAAAAACATCTATATTTGTTATTTTGTTGTAAAATGTCAGACACCTTTTTAAAAATAGACTTGATAATATTTCCTCGTTTATACTTTGAAAAAACAGGTTTCTGAAAAACTTAGTAACTACTAAAACGTGATGTTTTATTGACCTTTACATTTAGAAAAAAAACTCTCCCCAAAAAATGGTAACATTTCTTTTTTTATTTAGGCATCGCTTTAAATATTAATTTTACCACAACTGTATAGTACTGGAACAACTTGAACATGGACCTTGAACGTGCTTGAAAAGTGGTTGAATTTTATCTTTCAGAAAGTGTAGGAAGCCTTTTTTTTTTTTAGGATTTAGTCCGTCAACTTTTATTTGAAAACAGATCTGGACAGAGACGTTTATTAATGCTGCACAAAAAGGGCTTTGGAGGAAGCACCCGGAGGAATTAGCTTGTGTTGAAATCATTTCTAAAGCCATCCATCAACGCGCATAAAAGGAATATCGTAAATATCCGTCCCCGTGGCAGGAGGAAGAGGAAGCGTCTCTTATGCGCGGCTTCGTTCAGGCCTAAAGAGAACACAGAGAGAGGCACTTGTCCTGACCACCTGATAAATGGCGTGTCTTTTTCCTGCTGTGGGGTGTGGGCCCTTTAATAGGGGTTTGGGGGTCCGGTGGGAGCGTGTGGCCTGGGACAGGAGGAGGAGAAGGTGGTGAAAACAAACCCGGCTCTCATTAGCTCTCTTCACATGGCCACAGCCACCGGAGGAGAGACACAGGTGCCACTGAACACACACACACCGAGTCTCATTCAGGGGATTGTGGGTAACGCGCCTCCCATGGTTACGGCTTTAACATGCTAAATGAAAACAAGCAGGGGAAGACGTCTGGTTCCGGTCTCTTCTGAAAACCGCTCCAGGCGCAAACATCAGTGTTCAAATTAAAGCTTTCACAATCCTCAACATCCTCGATCCGATGAGATTTTCAATTCTAAAGTCAGTTTTCGATTTAAAAAAGAAACATTGGAAAGCATAAGCTATGCCATTTTATGACTTTTATGCAATGTAATAATCTGAGCTTTGTTCAATGCACCACACGCTACGTCACACGTTACATGTCTATTAACAGTATGTCATAATAACTAATATCTTCAGTCATTTTGAAAATGTATACAAAATAACTGTATTGTACATTGTGGGTATCAACGTGGTTGTGAGGTGTGTTATACTTTAGATTTCTATGCACGGTTCTAGCACGCTAATTAAATGCCTAAAACCGTAGATTTCTACCTGTGAATAAGGTCACATCTCTCAGGCTACAGAAACTCCTACCGCCTTTGCACAATTAGAGTTACTTGGAGGGTTTATTCCAAATGAAGACGAGAGAGTTTGTGTTACACTTGTTGGTTTAATAGATAAATATATGTATATGAAGAACAAGGTATGCATACATAGCAGAGCTTGCAGTGTGTGTTTTTTTGACAAACACTAACATTGTCAAAATAAATCACTGGAAATCCAAAATACTTCCACTTTTGGCTGAGATGTGGGCGTGGCAGCATCAGCGATTCCATTTTTTGATTCGATGATTGAGGCTAAACATGAATTTCCATCGATTTCGATTTCAAATATTAGAATTAGTTTTTATTAAACTGTTATATTTTACCTGCATGGAGATCAGCATGAAGTCCACCAGGCTTCCGATTCCACAGAAACCCACGGTGCAGAACTTCAGCAGGCCTGTGATCAAACAGTCACGTGTTCAGAGTCACAAACTGTCCCTGGTGCCATAATGCTGCTATCCCTACTAATGGTTTACTAATAAACAACACTGATATACTCATTATGAAGTAAATTATATATTTCATGAAACATTTAAGACTCAAGGTTCTTAAATGAGTCTTAAATGTTTTCAGTCTTGAAAACAAAGTGCTTGACCACAGTAGGATGACTAGTAGTAGATGACACGTGCATGTGTGCATTTATAGATATACATTTATATACACACACAAAATACACATTAACTTTTTTTAATCAGTTTTTCTCATTATTTTTACATGTCAATACTTGAATTATTTTGATTTCTGCCATAAGGTCCAGCTGAACATTTATTGCTGTAGGCTTGTTTCTACAATTTAAACAAACATTTTAGAAATAAAGTACAATCGTAAAAAAAAAAAAAAAAAAAACGCAGAGTGGACTACAACCTGCCATTCATCTTATGTGCCACTTTTCTAACATAAACAAGCTATTGTTGTAGAGTAAACAATGAGCACCTTGATGACTGGAGAAAGGAAACCATGTTCAAAAGCCTCATTTAAATGTCCACGGAGTGATTAGTTAAAGCATCGGGAGCCTGTGAAAGCCGCCTCCATTTAAAACCCCCTTCCATACTGCAATTCAGGCATAATTGCTGCTAATCGTCCCTGATATTACTAAGAAGTAGTCATGGAGGGCTTTAAGTGTGGTGATGCCGGGGCGGATTGTGGAAACAAGCCACCTGCAGAACGTCTTCTCAACAAGTCCACCTGGTCTGGGCTGACCCCAGAGACGCCGAGCCATTACGGTCTCAAAGAACCCACTCTGGCTCGGTCGGAGTTTGCTTTTCACCCACCCAGTCGCCTGTCGCACAGAAAATAAGTCCCACAAACCCCACAAACAAGGGGGACCTTCAAACGCCCAGGCCCTTTGTCCTATTGCAGGTGCCTAATTGAACAGGAAGTACTTAGAACATGGAGAGCGGCAGAGCGTCTTGGGGATTTAGATCCATGACGTGAACTCATCTGCATGTGCTGATTGCCACGGCAGCGTTTCAAACACCACGGGACACGCGGGCACAAGAGAACTGTTTTACTTAATTAGGCATCGCATGCCGATTTGATTTGTTTGGGAAGTTGGACGAAAAAAAAAAAAGCCTGGTATAATTTCTGGAAGGATTTTATTTAGGGCAAACTAATTGTGGAAAAACATCAATTGAAATTAGTTTTGAAAAATCCTTTTTGGAATCCTGTAGCAAATGGCTGGTGATAAGGAAGCAGGTTTCAAATAAAGGGGCAAGGCTTGTGATCTACAACTTTTGTGGAATGTTGATCTGAAATATGAACCACGTGTGCTTCTTAAAGTTTATCACTGCTGTGCTGGGATCAGTCTTCCAAAAAACCTGGAACTACATCGGAAACCAGTAACTGTAACGAATCAATGAAACGAACATTGTCCGATGCCTTGCATATTTCAAAATATTAAAAACGTATTTCTTGAACTTACATTTTTATTTTTAGGTAATACAATTTGATATATGTTATCACAATTATATTTTAAAAAGGCATTATTAAACGTATGATATTAAACAACAAACCAAGAATCAAGGCCACACTATCCATGTATGATTTGGTAACTTTATAAATACAATAAAATATTATATATTGTTATAACTGTACATCTAGTATGATTTTAAATACTATTATAAAATGCTTGCTTGGTGTAATATTTGCCCTATTTTGTGGCACACTTCCTTCAATTTTTAAAAATCAGTTTTTATTCTGTTTCTATCTTTGCCTCACTTTATTCATAATTTATAAAATTTATAATTTAATAATTGTATAATTTAATAATCCTTTACTTTCTTCCTGGAAAACTTAGGCAACAATAACCAAGACAAAGGTATCTAACAATGGGATAACCATATTTTCCAATCAATAAGGCGCACTTCAAATCCTAAAATATATTTCAAAAATTGACTGGATACTGAGGAGAAAAGGTGAGCTGAAAAAAGACATTAGGAAATATACAATAATTAATGGTGCTCATCATATCTGTCCATTCTAAAGCACCTAGTGTTACTGCAAAAACCACCCAGATGTTTTTAAAGAACATTGATCGGTAAATGTCAGCCTGAGGAGAAATCACATAAATTCTCATGTTTAAATCATATGAGCCACAAAATGATGTCTGTTACTCAAAAAGGCATCGACTATTATTAAGTGCAGACATTTACATTCTGTACAAGAGACCTACCCAAAGCCGGATATCCCAAGTAGAACCGATCCGCTCCGATCCATCCCAAGAAAAGTGAAAGCGCAACAGCTACTTTGTACGAGTAACCACTTCTGTTAAACACAGCCACGTTACATACGAAACGTAGGATTTCTTTCGAAAATCAGCAAAAATCCGATTCAGACTTACACATTTCGGCATGTAATGCTTTTGTTAAATCCGACTTCTTCCCCGGTGAAGTTAAACTCTGACCCGTTTGGCATCCGGCAACTGATATTTGGAGCAGGCAGGCACTCCACTGCAATGAAGGTTTATACAATTTTATAATACTTTCTGGTAGGGAGTTGTGCTTGTGACCAAAAGGTTGCAGGTTCAAATCTCAGTTTAAAATAATCTATAACAATATTACACTCAGCCTTGCAGAAATATTAACGCGTGGTAACCGATTTAAGGATGTGGGCTTGGTAAGGATCAAGATGGATACACACGAGTTCGTTTAGGATTGTTTTAGTTAAGGTTAGGAATTGGATAATGCCAATTGCAAACCCCACTTTGATGTATGTGTGTGCATGCATGCGTGTTTACAGCCAGCTCACCCCAAGCCAACCGATCCTTGCAGTTTTCAGGTTCTTGAGTTGCATCATCGATTCTGGGTTCTTTACAAAGATATTTAAAGACTGTTAAGGTAAAAGACATCAGTATGAATATTTTATAGCTTTTTCCCCTCCAAAACTTGGTTAAATAGAATTCAATTCACGTGTCTCAAAAATGCAAAGGCTATAAACAAATATAATTTCTTAAAGTAAAAAAACAATTTACATGCACTTTAACCATTTAAATGCATGTTCTGTAAAAACAGTTTTAAAAGGCTTCATGTCGGGTAATTGAAACAGCTTCCGATGAATTTGTCATTCAGTTATAACGTTCAAATCAGCTGTAATAACACACACACACCAGTCTTAGCAAACATGTCAGCAGGTTGTCGCAAACATAAATCTCATTCAAAAACGCCGTTTACAAAAGGATATTGTCCCAGTCGTAATGTATCGCAGCTCTCCACTTCATTCCCTACGCCACTGATGACATTTAAGCAGAGAAGGAAGATGATTGCAGCGTAGATTGCGGATCGAAAGCACAACAAACCATTCCGGTGCGACGCCATGTTGATCTGTCACGTGACCGCGGGACTTTTAAAGAGATAGTCCCCAGATTCGTCGGATTCACTTCTTGTAAGTCTCAAGCTATTTTCTTTTAACATGTGTATTCAGTTTCAGTCGAGGCTACTTAAGTTAGACCTGCGGTTTCAGGAAATGGTAATGGATGAAAAAGGGCCGTCGGTCGAACTTCTTGAGACTTTTTCATATCGGCTGTGAACTTTATAATTGCTAGCGCGCTAGCCGTTATCACACAGCAAGGTTTGTTTTGGGAAGCAACAGTTGTGTGTATGCGGGTGTTTGGTCAAAAGTTCTTTACTTTGTCTTATTATTGCACAGGCGAAGCCACGGTTTAACCGATTGCTTGTTTTTAGAATTTTCTGTTCAGTATATTCGTAGTTTTGCACTGTCCAGATTTCAGACGTGACAAATCGTTGTAACAATGCACCTGTTCGGCTGCCTTATCTGATTTATTCCGCGTGAATGTGCGTAAAAATGCTTATTTCCGACAAGTTACGCAATGTTTTCCGGCTGTACTACGCATTTTTCTCTGGATCACTTTGATGTCATTTAAATAAAGTTGATTCAATGCTGAATATTTCGCGCACTTCCTGGTTTCAGGTGAGGCGCGCGCAGGTGTAAACACCCGAAACCGGAGTAAATCTCGGCTCCAAGCGACACTGGCGATGCGGGGACGTGTTGTGTGTGTGTGAAGAGAGAACAATACACATTTACCCTATATTAGCAGGTACGTACTCGGTAAACACTCGGTTCTGTTTTAATGTTCTGTCACGTAAACCGAAACCTTAGGTTAGGAATGTTTTTTTTTGTTTGTTTGTTTGTTTGTTTTGGAACATTGTTTGTTTTTTAACAGGTTCATTAATGCTCCGATACTATTAGCTTCGTTTGTTACTGATGAACCGGTCCAAAATATCAGCGTCACTTGTTTTTGTCTTTTTTTGTATTTGTTTATGTAAAATCAAATCAAATCAAACCAAACGTGATTTGATTGTAAAATTATAATTCTCAGTTTAAAAACTTTTTGGGAATTTATTCACTGCCACATGACACATTTAGTCTTTCCAGTAGCTTGGTCAGTAGGTGTTTGGAACACTGAATCACGGGTTTGACTCCCATGAAAAGCAAGAAGTTGTGGATTTGTACAAATGTAACTGACTTGCTTCGGATAAAAGCATCTGGTTAATGACTGTGTAGTGAGGATTGCTCTTTTATTGATTTCGAATTGAGTTCAGCGATCAGAGAACGGTTGCTTTTTAAGTGGATTTGAAGTTTACGCTGAATGTCACGTCGTTTGTTCCTCCTTTGCACAGATCCACGCTAAATCTTGAAGGCGAACCGACATGTATGACAACGTCCCGACAGGTGTGGCATTTCCGTTATAGGACGTCTGATATGCATGCTGTCATGGTTGCATGGTTGGTTAACTTTGCAAGTTTGTGCAAATGTGCACAGTTTCTGCTTCGGAGCGGCAGCAGGTTCTCCAGGCTTTGGACAGACTGCAGACGCGGCTGGAGCAACGAGAGGAGTGGAGCCACAGCGAGCGACTCGGCATGCTGAAGGAAGCCCTGCAGAGCCCTCTGTTCAGCCACATCCTCACCCTGCAGCACTCCGTCAAGCAGCTCAAAGACCAGGTGACCCGGACTCTCTCACACACTGGAACCTGTATCAGGGTTCTCACGGGTGCTTGACATAAGGCTTGAGTTTTAAATGAAGTGCTTGAAAATGCTTGACATTATACAGTGAAATGCAGATAAGTGTGTCGTCTTCTGGACCTCATGGGAAGTTGGGCAGTTCTCCCGCTCTCTGTCTGGATTCACACGACTTTTGATTCACAAACTCAGAGAGTGAGAGACAGATAAATAAAGCGAGTCTGTGAATAAACAGGTTGTGATCACTATGATCCAGGTCTGATTAAAAGTGCAGAAAGTGGGAAGCATCAACGCCTTTATTGTTTAGTGTTCCCGGCTTTGTTACACTTTGTTAAACTTAAAAACACTTTGCTAAAAACTGAGAAAAATGGCAGATGTCGAATTTCTTACTTTAAATAAAGTTAGAATACATATTTTGCATATAATGTTAGTAAAGTCTACTAAAATGTAATGTCCATTTTTTTTTTTCCAATACCACAGAACTTTCCCCCAAATGATAAAGTTTCATGTTGATTGTGTTTAGGCATCGTTTTAAACATAAATTATACCACAACTGTATGGTGCTGGAAAAAACTTGAACATGGACATTGAAAGTGCTTGAATTTTATCTTTCAGAAAGTGTAAGAACCCTGCCAAATACATAAATAAATATACCGGTAAACAATAAATTGTTTTAATTATTTTAATAGAAAGTTTATTTTGCCTTTCAGTCAAAGGTAGATTTGGGTCGTTTTTAATTCGTTCTGTTTTTTTTTTTTTGGTTTTATATTTTTTTAAATCAGTGTTTAGATGGTTATTTGCTTCCATCACCAACGTATTCTTTTAACTTCTGCACTAGAAACTGTGGAATTGAAAGGCACATGTCCTTCTGGGGTCAAAAAAAAAGTGTATTGATTTTCCTTCACACTCCTAATGTGGTTCGATTATGGAAAATCATTTACAATGGGGAAAAATGTCAGGCCTCTTAGGAATTTGCATATTCTTTTCTTCCTGTGAGCGTGTGATCAAGTGTCTCTTAACCACAGAGCAGACACACGGATTATTTAAGTCCTTTCTCCCCATTTATATTCAGCAGGAGTTTTTATTGACACAAGAAGCCTCTTTACAATAAACAATCCACACACCAAATTAAGATAATGACAATAACGGAAGTTCGCCTTCATATTCTAAGTGCCTGGAAGGTCGGACGTGCGCTTGTGAACGCGTCAGGTGAAAAACCCATCAAGTGCGTGGAAGCAGGCGACGGCCAGAGCTCCTATCAAGCCTCTAATATCTACTGTCTCGCTTTGAGTAAGTGCCTTGTCAAAGATGTATCGATGAAGCGGGCCGGAACCTGCCCTGTCAGCCCAGACTAAATAAGCACAAGACTGATAAGTTCCCACAGTGAGAGTCTAAAGGTCATTAATACATTACCTTCTCACCACTAGCGAATACAGCAGAGGGATGTATTGGTTTTCCTCTCCTTTTTTATTTTTTCCGTCTGTAGGACATTTAAACTACATCAATTCATTTTGTGAACTTTTTTTTTCTTCCATTTCTGGGTCATGGGGATCTGCAGCCCTGAAGGCGGAGCTGCCGACTTTGTGGGATTTATGTATTTATTTATTTATTTTAATTCATAAACTACCAGAGTTACCAGAATTGAAAATTCATTTTTTCTAGTGTCCAGACGATATTGTTATTATATCACGGTATTGGAGGGGGTATTGTTGGAAATTTCTCAAAACTGATTTTATTCTTCATTTCTTGGTGTCTGAAAGTGTACGATTATCTGTTTTGTAACTTTATTGAAAGAAATGAGATACAGGGGGCAACCTGGATAAGCATCTGCCATTTATAATACAGAATGCCTTTTAAAAGTAGTAGCCATGGCGTTTTTTCGAGAGAGAGACAGAAAGAGTTTACGTTGTCTCCCTTTTCTTTCTTTCTTTCTTTCTTTCTTTCTTGATCTTTCTGAATCTGAACGTGAATGTGTGACGCTATCCATAATATTGCAAAATTGATATCGTGGCACAACTCGATACCAGTTTCCATGTCAATAGCGGTTTTCCTTCCTCCCCTACTCCCTTGTCTAGCTGAGCAGCTTGCCTCCAGACACCTGCAGCGAGTTCAGCTTCTCCAGAAAGGGACAGTTGATCGTCAGTGCAAGTCGACCCTCCAGCAGCCTCGGATCTGTGGTGTCCAATGGCACGGCGTCGAGTAGTGCTTCCTCTGAGCAGCTTCAGAGATGGATACAAGCAGCAGCAAAGGTGAACAGAATCTTGTTTTCTCATTTGTTTGCCCTAAATCTTATCGACGCGTTTCTGTGTTCTTTTTTTTTTTTTTGATGCAGGGACGGACGATAGACTTGATCAGCCTGCAAAAGCCTTTATCTGGAGGCTTGGGCTTCAGTGTGGTGGGTCTGAAGCCAGAAGCAGTGGGCAGTCATGGTGTGTTCGTCCGGCAGATTCAACCAGGCAGCGTGGCCGACAGGTAGAGCTGGTGTTGTTTAATGTGTGGTGGTGAGTTTGTCAGTGTGGCCACTAGGGACCGTGTCTAATTAGTGCTGGAACTTACCTGGAACACGACTGGGATTGCATGATAGAGCCGCAAGTTTAAAAACATTTATGAATTAGTTTGTTGTATATTATTGTTTTCATAAATGGCTTTTTTTTATTGCAATATAAAAAAAGATATATATATATTTTACATGTTAATTCAATTTCAGAAAAGGCTTAAATTATGGTAGTAAAAAAAAATAGACACTTTCAATTGATGTGTAACACTTGTATGTAAGCCCAAAGCTGACAGAGTATTTTCAGTGTGATTTACACTGATCTTGAAAAAAGAGGGTTAAATTAAGTTGCCATCAAGGTTTTATTAAGCCTTACCATTTTGTATTTATATTAAGCTTGTAGTAATTTCAATGTATTAATACTAATAATAAAATAAGTAATTTATTGTATTCATACGGTAATGATTATACAAATACAATTGCCCTTTGACATCATGTTTTGCCATTTTTAGTTTTTAATAGAACACTCATACGGCTTTTCCCACATTAACATGGTTAATTCGTTCATTTATGATTTATTTTGCATTTGGTTTTTGCATTTGCATTTGGAAAAGTTGGTTTTTATTACCAAGAATCTGGTAAAACATTTTGGAACAATTATTTAGTATGTCAAGTGCAAGTTTTGTTATTTTCAAAGTGGCTATGTGACATAAAGGTCTGTGGTCTTTCTGTGCATGTGTGGGCCGAGTCCGCTTCTCTGGTTTCCTCCCACAGTCCACTTTGGTTATTGCATGTTAGGTTGTCCGCTGCCTGTGCTCTCGCCATCATTGCTGTGTTGATGCTGGGATTAGCCCCACCCTCTGGAGAGTTTGGGGCGGAGCCTAAAGTGCATCTTCTCATCTCTGTGACTCACACTGAATATATATATATATTTTTTTTCTTTCAAATTTCCAACGTCATATTATAAGTCAAATGTGGGATAATGCTTGCAGAAGTATGTTAAACTGAGATCATTTTTTATCTGCAGAGACGGAAGAATACAGGAAAATGATCAAATTCTGGCAATAAACGGGATTCCTCTGGACCAGTGTGTGACCCAACAGCAGGCCATCGCTCTTCTCCAGCAGCAGAGAGATCGAGTCGAGCTGGTAGTGGCCAAAGAGTCCACGTCCAGGCCCAAAGGCATTACTGCTGGACCCAGTCAGACGGTAACCGCTTTCCCTCTCGGTCACCACGGTCATTGTTCTAACATCAACCGTTTTTCTCTTGTTTGGTGTATTAACCAAACTAGAGGGGAAGAGTTTGTCATTCTAGGCAACTTAAGAAATGAGCCAATCGTCTTCTCCGTGTCTCACTGAAGGTCAGAGTTAAATCTGGGGAACAAAAGAACAAGGATATCAGTATTTTCTTTATTGTGTTCCACAAACGAATCGCTTGAGCTGTAATGTGGTGCAGATGTTCCCTTTGGCGCCGACACGGAGTCCAAGTTTAAATGCCATTTCTGTATAGTCGGTATATCCTCTGGCCTGGCAATATTCGTTTGGAAAAAGATATTTTAAGTTACAACGGATGTAATTGAGACCAAAATAATCGCCGTAGCATCTGAATTGAATGCGCTATGAGCAAAGCACGTATTTATTTGTACTTTCCTCATTATTATAATGTGATCCTCGGGAAAATAAAGCCCATAATACATCCAGTTTCTATCCAAGCTTGTGAATTAAGACGGAAGGAGAATGAAATGAGTTTTTCTTTTCTTTCTCTCCTAAAGTCTCTTGTGCTGTCCGTGCGGCGAAACAAAAACAAACGGGGGGAAAATTAATCTGGAAACGAGCAGCAGAGAATACATGAACTATATTAACCTAACTCTTTCACAATAAACATGATGGTTCCCCCTCGTCTGCTTTAATTAACTACCCCAAACCAAACCTTTTAAAATTAATGGCAAAATATTTCCGCCCAGAAAACGCAAAGCGTGTATTTTCTCCGCTAGTCGTGGTGGGGGGAAAAAAGCAAAAAAAAAGCCTAATTTCTTCTGTGCTCCGCAAGACGAGTTGTGTATTTCTCCTCTGTTCGTGCTTATTTTTGTTATTTGAAATGTTATATTTAATTCTCGACCACGTCTCTCTTATCAAAACCAGACCGCCGTTTCATTTATTGCGCTTTTTCTTCAGGTTTGAGATTAATGGAACACAGGCAGGAAAGTCTCTGGTTTTCATTGAATCGCTTGTTGCTTATAGAAGAACTAACCACATATCAACAGAGAAGTTGTTCTTCTCTCGAGACACAACTCGATATTCAATCAAGTTGTTCCCTAAATCAGATTAGGTGTTTGTGTTCATGGATTATAATGTAAAAAAACATGTCAATTTTTGATATAAATGTATACACACACAGCACATAATATAATAATATAATATATAACTTAAATTGTATCGTCTTGCATATACAGTATATACAGTGTTCTTACAGAGTCTTGAAATCTAAAATGTCAATTACTAAAATGTAATGTCCATTTTTTCCACCAATACCACAAAAACTTTACCTCAAAATGGTAATGTTTCATCTTTACCACAACTGTATGGTGTTGGAAAAACTTGAACGTGGACCTTGAGAGTGCTTGAAAAGTGATTGAGTTTTATCTTTCAGAAAGTGTAGGAACCCTGAGAGATTTTTTTTTTTCTACACACGTTGTATGGTAAAAGTTTTCCAAACATCCTTCTTTTTGTCACAAATTGATCTAAGACTTGTGAACATCTAACGTCAATCATCTTGTGGATTTAGAGTCAAGCGATTAAGACGTCACTCTGCAGGCATGTGTGTGTCCTCTCCCTAACCCCGTCTTTACACAGTCCCCACTCCTTCCTGTCCATTTCAATCTCTTCTCTTATCGTTCAAAGCTGAGAAAATATTTATCTATTTAGGGTTGCTCAGACCTCGTGGGACCATTGTTCAGTTCCTTAAATGGAGGAGAGGAGCTTGGGGGAACTTTTTTTCTGTCCCTCTGCACTTCCAGAGCCTCGAAGGTCTTGAAAGTGTCCTGAGTTTGAATGGTGGTGTTGAGAAGCCGACGTCTAGCTACACCTCTCCTCTGGATTCTTTTCCTCCTGATTAGAAAGCGACTGCAAAGGCTTTTCCCAAATGAGACGTTTCTACTAAATTCCTGTCTCGCTTTGTACAGATGTTTGCTCGAGCCCCAGAGATGTTCGTTTCCGTACAAAAGTAAGAAACGAGAAATTGAACAGCATCCTTGTTGAAGCAGTTGTGGATATTGTTCTCTCGCCTCCACAGAAGAAGAAAAAAAAGAAGAGTCGTGTCATTTCCTCGTGGGTTCGATTATAACTTTATATTTAAATATAAATCTGATTATACCAGTGTGGATTATGTGGAGATTGTTTTTTAAGGGATTTTTGTTGGTCTTCCTTGAACTAGTTTTATTGTTTCTCCAAATTCTTGATTTGGTAATGACTGAAGAGTTTTCCGAAAGAGACTTTTATCTCTAAACAGGGGCTTATTCCCTCACAGCAGGAGGAGCTTGACGCTTTGTCTGGATGGAGCACCGGGGTGAAAGGCAAAAAAAGGCTTTCAGATGGTGAGAAAGCAGCAGAGGTATTGAGAGGCAGATAAGAGACCTTTAATAAGAGAAGCGAGAGTAGTGATTGCAGGTCGTTACCACGAGTCCAGGGAGACGTGCGTGATTAGGAGCCGAGCCGACGTGAGATTGGTTACTCTGGGAAAGACACTCTTGGGCTTTCCTGACCTGCCATTGATTCCAGACTTCAGGATTGCAGAGTTAACACTCTCGTCAGAATTTCTCACCTCGTCGCCAATTGCTCCCATATGACAAACCCTATTTGAACGAGCGATCTGGCGTGTCCCGTGATTTACCGTCAATCGATTCATTTCCACTGATCTCTAAAAAAACCATCCACTTTGCATGTGCTTTCTTCTCAGGACCAGTGGGGACACGTGGAAGAGATTGAGCTAGTAAACGACGGATCAGGCCTGGGATTCGGGATAGTCGGGGGAAAGGGAACGGGAATGGTGGTCAGGACTGTGGTGCCCGGCAGCGTGGCCGATAAGGTTGGTATATGTTTGTCAAACTCATTTTCGTCGAGGGCCACGTCAGCATAATGGCTGTCCTCAAAGGGCCGGATGCAACTTATAAATGTCACTAAATGTAATCAGATGTAATGCAAAATAAATGTAACTACTTCTTGCTGTTAGATAACTCATTATTCAATATAACTTATTCAAGTGACAGTTGCATAGAAAAAACCATGTTTGCTTGTTGCTCTAACATACCGTAAATACTTTTCAATTTTGTCAGCTTGTGAAACACACCTAACTCCATTGATGAAGGATCAAACTGCCCAAGTGAATGAAGAAAAATAACATAAAACTGTGGAGACACTGTTGCAGCTAGTTGCACAGGGTCGACGGGCATTGTGGGAAATGCAGTTTTTGGTCAACGCACGCTCTTAATTCTTTTTTGGGTTAGGTTTACTTTTCTTAACTTTTAAGCTCTCGCGGGTCACATAAAATGACATGGCGGACCACATCTGGCCCCCGAGTTTGACACGTGTGCTCTAGGTGACGGGCTGCATTATTTCACTCCGTCTGGGTGAAGGAATCAAAGATGCTGTAGTGATTCTGCTCTAATGTCGTGTTCCTTCAGACATGTAACGTGTTAAAGTGTTCACCAAACACCTGCTAGTGTCAGCTCTTCTTCTGAAAACATACAGAGACTGAGCAGCGACCTGTCCTGGATTAGACCCCGCCCCCTCCCCTCCCCCTCTTCAGCCCACCGTCCAGAGCGCAGGCAACAAACCCCTTCTTGTTCAAAAGGCACATTGCTTGCATTTCACACATCAGTGGATCTTATGCTCCAAAAAAGCTGTCAAAATCAGGGCTTTGTTATCCCTGGCGTTTCCCATTTCAACCTTTAATGGCCGTGCCGGGCTTCAATGCACCCCCTGCTGTCCCTGGCACGGCGCACCAAGCAAGTTTCACTGTGCGAGATGATGTATCAAACAGCTTTCATCTCCCTTCTTCACAAAGATCAGCCTTCTCTATACGTTCATTGTGTAATTCTTCTTTAGTTTTCCTCTTGCTCTCACCATTCAGAAATCTCAATGCTGTACTGTACATTTCCAACCTCTCCCTGACTGTAAAGATGCTCTTGAATTGTATCATCTAGAACCTAATTTGGCATTATGAAACATTTTAGCTCCTGGTTAATTTATTTCAGTTACCGCATTTAACTGGTGCATTACAAATAAATTACTTTTTCCAAGTTTATTACTTAACCCCCCCCCCCCACACACACACACACACTGCACTTTTTTTTTCCCGGATTATAAGCCTCACAGGCGATTAATAATTTTTTTTTTTTTTTTTTTTTTGGGGACACTTGTTTTGGCTCATTGTCTGCTTTGTTTCTTTCATCAACCTATATTTAGCTCCAACCAAGTGGTTTTTCTGTGCCACCTCTTCACCATTGTTTGAAAACCTGCCCGACTGGTTTGATAAACAGCACAGGCTACAAGATAGTAGAGATACGTTTCCTCTGAGTTACTGTCGCCTAAACCTAGTGACTCAAGCGCAGTCAAAAGCAAGAATTAACTTCATTTGATCAGTTTAATCTGGGTATCTTTTCCCAGATTAATATGGGAAATCTTTTCGTTTTTTTCTTTCCTAACCAGATTAAATTATTAATAAAGCACTAATCTATTACTATGACCAATGAGCAAGCCATATGGACACAATGGCCAGGAAACAAACAAAAAAAGAAACGAAACAAACTGCCTATTTAAAGTTGACAGTTCCAGCGATAAAAGGCCTCAAACTAAGTTCATATTTATTCAAATTACATTTTTTAACAAAAATTTATTTAATATGTAAAATATATTTAAAATGTAGTTACATTTTTTTTTTTTAAATATTTTTTTTGATAATTTTGACAAGTATTTTTTGTTCAAATATACAATTATTTTCTAATATATCAAATATATTTATATCTTATATCAATATTTATTTATATATAACCTTGTCGTTTTTTTTTTGTAATCCTTCAAGGATGGGAGGCTTCGAACAGGTGACCACATCTTGCGCATCGGTGAGACCCCGACTCAAGGCTTGGTCAGTGAGCAGGTGGTCCAGGTGCTGCAGTCCTGTGGAAGCGTTGTGAGGATGCTGATTGCCCGAGAGCCTGTGGGGTCGACTCAGCCTCCACCCGCGCCAGCTGCGGCGCCCGTCACCTCCCTGCCTCCTCCGCCTCCGGTGCCAGTCCGCAAGAGCTGCAAGACGGTACCAGATAAACCGGCTTTAAGCGTCGTAAAGGGAAAATCGCTTTCTGAACTGATGAGAATCAGCAGTTTGTGGTCAAAATGTGCATATAACGTTTTCTTAAAAAGCAAGGCATTTTTTTCTCTCCATCTCTCTGTCTCTCTTAACTAAGTCAATGTACAAAAAGGTTGCTTTAGGGTGAGCAGTTCAGTTACTATATTTACGCGAATATAAGCATTTCCCTTTTTTTTTTTTTATTTTCAATGCTCAAAACCTCGGGTGTGCTTATAATCGCCGATTTCAAATATGTGTGTAAATATAAGCCCCCATTTTGTCCATATTTCAAGTCAGAAACAATCACATATAAACGGAAAAACGTTGTCTTAACGGAGCTCTGCGCTGTTAAACAATGGTCGGTAAGCAGGCGTGCGTACAGTATAAGCTTTTATCGGCTCAATAACAGAAATAAAGAAACATTAGACATGCCGCGACAATTAACAGAGACAATATAACACTGGATTACTACAAAAGACCGTGTAGCTAAGCGCCAACGCCTACAAACCCAAAATCATTATTTGATATATGTATTTTGTGCCTGTAAAATCAGGAGGGTGATTATATTCGCGTCGATATGGTAATTCAACTAGGTTGTATCTGTTCTGTTGTGCAGCCAAATTTGGAGGGCTACGAGATCCACGAAGTTGCGTTGAAGAAGATGGAGGGACAGAGCCTGGGCGTCTCTATAATCGGCTATAACGCTTTAACCAGCGAGGGTGAGATTCATGTTTTCCTTCAGTCCCTCGGTTAATTATTATTTACCCGCCTCTCTGTGGCACGTCAGATGCCGTGGGGGTCTTCGTGAAGAATGTGATTCCAGGCAGCGCCGCTGAGCAGAGCGGCAACATCCATGTCCACGACAGGATCATAGCAGTGGGTTCTTAATCACTTTTTAATGAAGTCTACCTTAATTAGCCCTGCGCTCAGACAAGCCGGATGCCAGCTAAGCAAGACGCTTCTCGCGTCTCGTGTCGATTCACAGTTTATTAAGCACAGAGCCGGTCAGCTGCCGCGTGGTAGCGCGCTCCCCGCACACATGCTAGGCTAATCAGTCCTGCTAAGGGAACTGGAAGAGGGCTGCTAGCCAAGTGACTTCTCCATTGTGCTTTCTACTCTTGCACTTGATGAGCAGTTGGATGGCGTGAACCTTCAGGGATTCAGCAACCAGGAAGTCCTGGAGGTAATGAAGCAGACGGGAGAAATAGTACACCTCACCCTCATTAGAAAAATCGGCACGCCAAAGAGGACACATGCGGAAAAGTCATTGGACAAAGGTAAAATGGTTCCACTTTTCTCATCGTGAATAAACGTCATAATTAATACAAATGTGTCAGGGTCGTATTGCGGACAAAATTTGAGTTGTCTATTGTGCAAATGCGAATTAAAAAAACTTGAATTCAATTTGGCAAGTGTTTTGTTAAAGCGATCCGTTGGAGTTGTGATCTGAATTGGAGTTTATTCGCACCATTAGTTGAGTGAGTCCTCTTCTGTGCAGTGGTGAGGTCCGTTGAAAGGGAGTCGTCGCACGTCTCTCTGAAGAGGTCGTCTGAGGTCAAGACACGAGCTGATGTTCAGAGGGGCTCACTGACCGAAGCCGTGGATCCTGCCGGAAAACCACTGCAGGGCAAGCGTGAGTTCTCTTTTAATGCTTGTAATGTACACATGCTGACTTAATGAGGTCTGAATGTAAAGCGATTGGTCTCAGGCCTTTGCTTGCCGTTCTTCACCCCGTCCTCCTCAACACCTGAGCTGTGTAAACCTCGGAGAGTTCTGGGAAACCTCTCAGAGCGCAGGACATTTCTTCATTTGAGGTCTTTAATCTCATCACTTGATGTTTGCAGATGACTTTGTGATTTTCAGCGAGAGTAGAGAGCAGCTGGAGGAAGAGCTAGAGAGGTGGAGGTTTGCTCTGGAAAGAAGAGGCATGGAAGTCAGTGGTAGTAAGACAGAATACATGTGTCTAAACGAGAGGGGGCAGGGTGGAGGAGTGAAGAAGGTGCTGGGGATCAACAGTGCAGTGTGATGGGGAGTGTGGAGAAGAGGTGAAGAGGAGAAAAGTGTCAGGAGTGTTGTGTGACAGAAGAGTGTCAGCTAGACTCAAAGGAACGGTGTACAAGACAGTGGTGAGAGCAGCTCTTCTCTATGGCTTAGAGACAGTGGCAGTGAGAAAGAGACAGGAGGCAGAGATGGAGGCAGCAGAGATGAAGATGTTGAGGTTCTCCTCAGGAGTGACGAGGTTGGACAGAATAAGGAACGAGCACATCAGAGGAGCAGCTCACGTTACTGGTGTCAGCAACAAAGTCAGAGAGGCCAGACTGAGATGGTTCGGACATGTGCAGAGGAGGGAGAGTGAATATAGTGGTAGAAGGATGTTGGAGATGGAGCTGCCAGGGAAGAGAGCAAGAGGACGACCAAGGAGGAGATATATGGATGTTGTAAGAGAGGACATGAGGCTGGCTGGGGTCAGAGTAGAAGATACTCAGGATAGAATGTGGAGGAAAAGGATGACTCGCTGTGGCGACCCCTGATAAGGGAAAAGCCGAAAGAGAAGTAGTAGTAGTAGTAATCTCAACACTTGATGTGCGTTTACTGTGGGTAGTTTTCTGCATCGTGCCGCCTGGTGGTTAAACCAGTCTAGACTCAGGAATCTGATCTGCTGGGTTCCTCTGAGTGCAGGTCAGCATCAGGCCGCTCTCTACACCCAGTCAGACTGCTGCTCGCCTGCAGATAGACATGTGGAAGCGGGAAAGCCGGAAAAGCAGAGCTCTGGTTACGTTTGGCCCTAATGAATCCGGACAAGACCCGGTGAAATGCCAAGCTGCTGAATAAAGCGCTGCGCTGCCCGGGATCACCATGATTCGCGCGTGTAAACCGATAGCTGCCCTCCAGTCACAGCACTCAGCGCTTTCATCAGAAACTTCACCCCTTCCTTTTCTGTGACTTCTGCCCCCAGTGGTGTACAGTGGTGTACCTCTCAACAAAATTCATTAGTGGCACATTTCTTTTAGTGTACTGCGTTTGCATATATATAATATATATAATAATATTAGTGCTGTCAGACGATTACATTTTTTTAACTTGTTAACCGCACTTCCCCAACCAAATTAATTTTGATTAATTGCATTTAATCACAAATAATAAGAATCTTTTATTATTAATAATTGTTTAGTATTATCAATTATTAATAACATGAAGAAGTATAGAATTTTGTAATATTGAATATTGAAGTGTAAAATGTAAATTTATGTAAACTCAACACAAAATAAACACTTGTTTCAAAACTGTAATATACTTTTTTGACTAAAGAAAACAATGGTTAAGCCGGTCATAATAATTTAAAATATATATATATTTATTTTTATAAATATTTTATAATATCTTTATATATTTATAAAGTTTTTGAAATTAAAAAATACTTAAATTAGTTAGTATTAGTACAAGTTAGTACAGTTAGTACAAGTATAGTTAGTACAAGTATTTTTTCACTTTGAGACTTCTCCTGCTTTTCTTAGATGGTGTAAACAACATATAAACAAAAAATGGTTCAGTTCACATATTTGTAACACTACCTGCATGTTTTATTACAAAGATAATGTTCGGGTCAGTTTGACCCTTCAGACAAAATAGAAGCTAAAAAGAGTCAGAAAGATCAAATACAATTTACACCGCTGTCACACACGCACACACACACACACACACACACACACACACACACGCAGACTGTTTTGGGGAACTTTTGGGGTCATAGACATCAGCTTAGCACCAACAAACAAATGAATAATTATGCATTTTCAACAAATGAACAAATAAATTCGGTCATTCTTTGTTACATTTTCACACATGCGCTTTGAGAAATTGAGACAGTTGTGACTGTGAAAAGCGCCCTACAAATACACTGAACTTGAACTTTTTGGTTTCTGACACTTGAGTAATAACAGGCCCCGGGGTCAAATGGACCCGCAAACATTATCGATGTTCATCTGAAACAAACATAGTTACAAACCTCATACAAAACAAATGAACTTAATAGAACTTTATTTTTTTTATGTTTAACAGAAAATGACTCGCGGTAATATTTTATCAACAAAAAATTTCGTTATATGGAAATTCTGTTAACAGAGTCGTTCGTTAAGTGAGGTACCGCTGTATTTCCTTCATTTTGCGTAAAAGCTCCTCTGTTTCTGCTGGACGCTCCACTGATGTAACGTTTGATGAGGCAGACTGAAAGATTTTTGCTTGCGAAATTTCACTGTGATTTTGAAAGTAACCGCTTTCTAAATGCTAGGAAATCCAGTTTAGACTTTGGAAGCAGATGCAGAAAACCTTTTTAAAACTTTTACAAACGCTCAGCACTTTTTGCCTATTAAATAAGGAGTTTTCGTTCGCCTGGCCTCCGCTGGTCTGCTCATGCTGTTGAAGTTGTGGTCACATTTTAACATTTTAAATTGTTACATTCTCTGAAAAACGTTTTGTTTGCTTGAAAATTCGTAGGAGAAGTCGTCATTACTCCGGGAACATTTGTTATATTCTTAACACTTTACGTTTCACTTAACACTTGATTCCTCAACCTCGTCACTTGCTGCTTGCCGGGGTGTGTTTCCTGATTATTTTTGTTACGTTTTTTTTTTTTTTTTTTTGAGAGTCTGTAAATGATTAGCGCTTTATAAACCAAAAAACGAAAAACTTTTCCCTCGTTCCCTCATGATGCGAAGATACGACTGTTTGTGAGACTGTAATGGATGGTTCCGCCTGCACGGCAGGTACAAACCACAGGAAGTGGCGTGTAAAGCCTCCGTCGTGAAGATTTGCTGGAGCGTAGGGGTCACGGCGGGTCATGGCGGGTCCCATGTGATCCCCTGTGTTAAACGCCGAGTGACACGCGGAGAGACGGCGAGCATTTGTTCTTCCTGATGCATAAACATGGCGGGAATCAGCATCGCCCGGTTTCCATCGGGCCACACCTGGGCCGCAGATGTTGGCGGAGGTCCGACTTCACACATGTAAAAGCGATGCATTGCTGTATTAATACAGTCAAACGTTTGTGATGAATGGTGGTGCGAGTATAGCGTTAGCAATGCTAATTTAATCAGCTGCGGTAACGCGCTCCAGCATACAATTATTATACCGCATATTTCACATAATGTGAACTGGGGGTATCTAAATGGAGTCTTTTTTTCCATTGAATTTATTTAGAATGATTATCATGATTATTTTTGTTTTTACATGTTTAATTAACTGTAGTTATTAAATAACAGATTAATCTAGATAATTAGCACTCGAAAAACACACATTCCAGTGTTTCATTTTTAAGAATTCTTTTACTAAAGTGTGGAATGCTTTTTGGAAAATGGATTTTGTTGCGATCTTTTATTGTGTGTGTGTGTGTGTGTGTGTGTGTGTGTGTGTGTGTGTGTGTGTGTGTGTGTGTGTGTGTGTGTGTATACCGCCACCCTCTAGTACAGACGTCTGGAATCTTTTTGGCTGAAAGAGCCATAAACACCACATATTTGTAAAAAAAAAAAAAGAAGAAGAAAAAGTCCAAAAGTGTCATGCCTAATGTTTAAAACTAAATACAAGTTAATGTATGCAGTTGTGTAAAATCAATATGAAATGCAGGACAACAAGTCTCTAAAATCGTTTTGATTACATGCAACAGAATATTATATGTCTATAAATGCATTATTAACAAAGTATGTAAATGTCTTCACATCTCGCAGTTGTTCACACAGTGCTTAAAAGTGCCATTTAAACTTTAACTTTTCACTTATTTTGCCCCACATTAAGCTAACAAACCCTGCAAAAATCTGAAACGCAACGAAAAATAAAGTTTTGATATTGGAGATTGCAAGCGTATAATTAATAAAAAAAAACAAACTAAATTCTAAGCATTTTTGCTTTGTTTTAAAGTTAGATATTTTTAAATTTTGATTCCAGACAAAAGCTGCTCTTTCTCCACAAAGGCGGATTACTCCATTCGTGTTGAAAAGTACGACCATCGTATTCGATTAAAGGATTTCCGCTTTTTGCGTGCAGACTATTGAATATTAAAACGAGCAGGGAAGTTAACGTCCTGACGTCACAACAATCCTAAGCATTTTCCAATAGAAACATGGTTTTGTCCCGAGGACAGCTGTGATTGGCAAATGAATGGAAATTGGACGTGAAATTAAATGGAATGAAATACAAGAGAACGTTTTATATTTTTTACCTAGTTATATATTTTTTAAGCTTTGTCTACAAGTCATATGCAGACTCCAGAAAAGCCATATGTGACTCTCGAGTTATAGGTTCCCTTCCCTGATCTAGTAGAACACCCCCTCTAATAGAGCGCCCTCCTGACGGAAGAGTTGAACATTAGACTGCCATAGTGTTCTGTTATACAATATATACCCCAATACAATTTTTTTTAGGCAGAATATTTTTTGTTTTGTTTGTTAGTCTGGAACAAATTGTCGCAAGAAAGAAGAGTAAACGCATTACACCAACCGTGTAACGATGTTCAAGCTCGGGTACAAACCTCCGAGACCCTTCCAGGCCACCAAACAGTAATAACTGCAGTGATAACCATCGCAGATATCACCAGTGCCCGTGCTCTTTCCCTTGCCAGTGTGTGGCTGTCGTTTCTCTTTCTGCAGTGTCATCGTTGCCTCCTCTCTCAACTCTTGCCCTCAACTCACTCCTCGCCCTCCAAATGTATTCATCCATCAGTCTGACATCAGTCCCGCGCCAGCATGCGCCACCTGACGTTAATGTCATACGTCTCCACTCACTCGGTCACGGGCAGTGGGCACCCGAGTGGCAGTAATTGGCTTTAAGCGCAGCTCTGGTGATTGTGTGTGTTGCAGCGCTGGAGCCGGCGCCGCTGACGGAGACGGAGCTCCGTGCTAAATGGGAGCACGCTCTCGGCCCGAATTACGACGTTATGGTAAGCGCAGAAACGAAAGGGAAGTACCGTTAACAGATGCTAAGTGCGCTTGTCAATTAAACATGAAGCAAACTGCTCATCAGCGGGAACTCCCAGCACTTACACACCACTCCTGGCCCGTTTAATGCTTTTCTTTTTCTTTTTTTAGTGTTTGCGTTTCTTTTCACCGTTCTATCTTACTCTAGTTGTTTTTTTTTTGCGTAGGTTGTGGAGCTTGACCATGTTATAGACGATGATGCTGAGCTACAGAAGTACTCCAAGGTAAAATGGAAACACCCTTTTAGTCAGTGACATTACATTTTGTAAGTAATTACAAATTTGAAGTAATACGTACTTGGGTTCAGTGTTGGACAAATTACGTAGTTTGTTATTACTCTGTCTGAATAGATATGTAATTATTACCTTAACGCCACTGTTAATGGCTAGAAGGTCCTACAGGGATGTACTAACTATTACTAACTAATACTTTGAGTTGATGGGACATTTTTAGTATTTAAACTTGTATTCAACTTGAAGACATTAGTGTAAAATCTACTCTCATTGAAGAGTTTATTAACAAATGAACTTGTCTAGCCTTCCTGTCAATCTCAGTTTTATCAGCCGTTGTGGACGAGATGTTTCCAGGGTCATGTGATAACTAGAGGTTTGACTTCAATTCTCACACACACAGCTTCTCCCCATACACACCATGCGTTTGGGCGTGGAGCTGGACTCTTTTGATGGACACCATTACATCTCCTCAGTGGCTCCTGATGGTCCTGTGGCGAAACATGGCCTGCTCCGGCCAGAGGATGAGCTGCTGGAGGTACGCACATCGTAACACTCACACTTCCTTTTTTTGGCATTTTGGTTTGGTGCCCTCCCAAATGCCCGTGGCGTTGCCCGAGACTGGCTTTGGTGAGCTTCTTCTTATTGCCCCAATAACGCTGACCTTTGCAGCCTGCCAGCAGCCATTCTCCAGGATGGTCGGGTTTGCTACTGGATCAGGATCGGTCTAGCAGAAGGACTTTGGAGTCCGACCGAGACCATCTGCATGAGCGTCCCCTGTTCTAGCCCCCCTAACTGCTCTCGCTTCCGTCCACTTTCCCCCTTCCACCTGGCCTGGTGGGCAAAGGCCGCTGTGCCTTCAGCCTGTTGCTGTTGGCAGGACCCGTGTGGCAGAGCAGGGCAGGTTTACAGGATCGCTGGGAAGCGGAGTGAGGTCTGTGGTGGAGCTGAAGCATCTACAGGGGTGCCCACACATTTTCATTTCGCGATCTGTTTATTAAGCGACCTAGTCGACGCGATCTACCGGCTATAAAAACAATAATTATGTTCAACTTTTCTACTCATTTCGATCCCCTTTGTTACTCGCAAGCTTGCTAGAATAAAAAAAAAAAATTGCCTTTTTTTTTCCTTTTTTTTCTTTTTCAATGCCATGCAATCTACCCACAATGCTTTTGTGATCGAAGTAATGGGCACTCCTGATCCACAACAACCTCAAGATGACCTTTCCATGGATTCTATTTTCCAACAGTGGTTGTGCCTTTTGCTTTTGTAGACGCTAAATGGGTTGATAAATCCGGTCCTGGAGGGAGTTTGTGTGGTATGAGGGGGGAAAAGGTGGTGAGGCCATAATGTCCTTATGGTTTGGCCAGATGGCACAGACACCCCCAGTCAGCAGCTTCTGAATGGTCCTGACAGATGAAATGCCATCCATAGAGGAACAGTTATTATTCCTTAATGTCTTTCCAGCAGGATGTAGCTTCTATAGGAACACCTGTGCATTTGTTTATTATATGCATCTTATATGCATCTTTTAACAAGTCTCAAAGTCTCAAAGCGCATGCGTGAAAATGTAAAAAAAAAAAAAAAAAAAAAACGAAAATTGGTGGATTTTATTCATTTGTTTGTTGGTGTCAAGATGAGGTTTAGGACCATTGCAGGTCAGTTTATGCTTTGTTGAAGAGACGCGTCTTCAGTCTTAAATTGACGTACTGAGTCTCGAATTGTGCTGGGCAGAGCGTTCCACACTTTTGGTGCTAAATATGCAAAAGATTGTCCTGCGTTGTAGATTTTTGGAGAAATGTGTGGTGGTTGTCTGTTTGTAGGTGAATGGTGTGCAGTTGTACGGGAAGAGCAGACGTGAGGCAGTTGCGTTCCTCAGAGAAGTTCCTCCTCCCTTCACTCTGGTGAGCTGCAGGCGTCTGGTGGAGGAGAACAGCGAGTTCCACGAGTGGCTGTCCAGCACATCGCTCAGCCTACAGGAGCAGGTAGAAAAGACCCGCACACACCTGAATAACGCCTTTTAAAAAAAGTGTAAAAACTCTAAATGCCACACGAGACTCGTTTTATTGGCTGTGAAATGTACTTTCAGTTCTGAGTTACATTTCTGTTTAATTTTGGACAAGTTGTTGTTTTTTAGAGATAGAAAGCTAACAAATTGTAATGATATTTTTCATGAATTAAATCACTGTAATTAAATACCATTTTGTATTTTTTAAGGCCAACCCTTCCACCATTGTGCCAGAGGCTGATCAGGACGAGTCCTCCGAGGCAAGTGCACCCAAAATTGTGGATGGAGGGAAGGAGGAAGACGAGGAGGAGGAGGAGGATGATGAAGAGGATGAGGAGGAAATGGCGCTGTGGTGTTCTGATGTGCAAGTGCTGGAGCTAGTGAAAGGCGAGAGAGGGCTCGGCTTCAGCATCCTGGACTATCAGGTTCGGAAATCTGCGTTTCATTTCTATTGTAATTCTAAAGTAGTGCTGCATAACAGGAGATGCCGCAACAGACTTTTCTTAGCTTTTTTGTAATTATAATTTTTTTTTTCGTATTTTTATCAGACAAAACAAGGAGTAACATCTATTAACATAGGTAATAATTAACTAAAATATCCAAAGGAATCGTATCACAGGCACGTGATTTAGGTTGCAGATCATTGTGCTGATGGATTATATTAACAGGTCTTTATTAAAAATACTTTACTCTGAGACAAATTGAGAAATGGCAAAACCTCGTGGTGAATCTGCTCTTGAAAACCAACCGTGACATTCGTGGTTTAATCTTCTTACCTCTTGGAGACGGACCAATTAATTCCCTTTGGTGTTCCCAAAGTGTGATCACAGGAGGCGTGCGTCGATATCACAGGTCGTTGGACGCCGAACAGAAGAAAGCAGCTAAAGCTCTCCGACTAGGACCCGCCGCTGCTTCTCTGGACTCGGGCCAGGCGTCAAACCCTTTGCTCCACACACTTAGTATGAAAAGCTGCTTTCCTCCTTTCTTCATTAGCCCTGTAATCAGGGTTAGTACGTAACTGCACGTTGATCCCGAATCAGAAGTGATCTTGTAACGAGCGAACCTTGTGTTTTAGATCACTCAGCCGAGGGATCCAATTGATTTCACGCAGCGAGCGTCATTGGGAGAAGAGCGATAGTCTGGGCTTCTGCAATTTAGTCAGGATCTGTACGAATGGCCGGCGCGTAAGAGTTCATGTTTTAAATGGCGCGACTTGCCTCTTTCCTCATCAGAGGCCGTGAGTGATGCGTGACGCCGCTTAATAGCGCTAACCTGAGCAGTGATCCCTTTAATTCCTCATCTTTGGGATGAATGAGCGATCGAGGAGAGAGGAGCGATCGGAGGGGGAAGTCAGGACAGGCTTTGCCCGGTGAAGGAAAATTAACTGCTGACAAAGTCCCACGCAGCAGAATTCAAAGAGTTGTCAAACTGTATTTGCAATTGCATTTTGGTTGGTGTGGCGTGCACAATGGACTAGAATTGAAAGCAAATTCGAGAGGTGACAAAACCTGCCAATCAGCGTGAGTGGGCGGGTCATTCTCTTAAGAAAGGGGCGGTGATGTCACTCAGAAGTGAGTCAACAATGGGTGTAAGGGGTCAAATGGAGGAGGAACATTCAGTGCTCACTAGAGCTGCACGATTATCTGTTAACACTTCACGATCTCCATTTTACCCCACAATTATACGATTCTGCCAAACTCTCTGATCTCCTCGAGCTTGCGTGAGTGAGTGTGTGCAGGCGCGCATCATGGAGAATTTCCGCCGTACGCAACCTATTAAATATTCTAAAGGATTTTCAGGGTTAAATATTTGGAATAAAAAAAAAATCCAGAAATGTGGAAAAAAAACAATACATTTTGATTCTCATTATATCCAGAGTCGTGCAGATCTAAAGCTCACCCGTAATGTGTTCTCCATTGTTGTTTTATAGAGTTCACCTGTAAGAGCCAAAATCACTGTCATTTATATTTAATGCTTATTAGTGGATTCAATTTGCTCACGCCACATTTTATATATTTATAGAATTTCTGTTGGAATATTCATTTCATTTTGGAAATGGTTTATGCTTGACCTTTTGTTGCTTGTTTCTCTGTTGGCCACGCCTACCTGAAGTAGGTGAGAGGAGAAACGGCTTGTAACACGTGCTTGATCAAACCGAAAACACAAGTGTATTTGTGAGCAGTAATTGTTCTTGTCTGAAATCATCTCACAAATTACTTTGATTTTCATTTCTGCGCATTTGCTTTTGAATTCTGC
Organism: Paedocypris sp. Pulau Singkep; assembly: GCA_017309775.1. Taxonomy (NCBI): domain Eukaryota; kingdom Metazoa; phylum Chordata; class Actinopteri; order Cypriniformes; genus Paedocypris; species Paedocypris sp. Pulau Singkep. Next base: position 1,822,052 of record MU204413.1, read on the forward strand.
CCAGAGTATTGTTCCACAAGTTCTTCGTGTTCCTCGGCGTATTTTTTTTCGAACGCGTTCCCGTTCATACGAAGGTTTGTGTTCGACGCGCGCACACCAGGAACTTCACCTCCTGTCACGATGCCGCAGGCGCTGCCAGTTTGAGACGATGGAGACCTCCTCACCGAAGGGAGAGAAGAAATGAGCTCTAATTCATCTCGGATCCGATATCACTGTTACGCCGAAGCTCCGTTAGCGGATCTGCTGCTGCACCCTGGGGTGGGTTGGAAGCCGTGTTGACCTGTGCATCCCCTCGGTTAAACGCACACTCTTTGTGTGTGATGCCAGCTGAGGTCCTTCCGTTTGCCAATCTCCACCAAACTAAGGCTTTTTAACCCGAGGGCCTGATGCATGATGGGTTGGAATGGATTCAGAACAGGGGGATGTCGAGTTAAAATGTGCGTAAACGAATGAGCCGGACGAAATTGCCAAACGCGGCGTCTCGCGTAACGCAATGATACTACGTTTCACATTTCTTCTAGAGTTTTTATCGCCCGGCTCTCTGATTTTTCGTTTCCTCCTCTCCGTCTGAAAGAGGGAATTGATTTTGCTGCTTGAGCTGATAGAGTGCAGTGTGCCACCTCCAGACCCGCAGAAAGGCTTCCAGCTTTCTGGAAGATTCAATCTCTGCTGCAATCCACTGCTCGCTTCCTTCGCTATTGTTCTCCCGAAGACTTTGCCAGTTGGAGGAGATGCTGTAATTGAAGCAAGATTGATGGGGACATGCAGTGACACTGATGGACTCTCCCGCTCCCGCCCGACAGTGACACTGGTTACTGTGGAAGTGGGTGTGAGGGGGACGTGAGGGGATTTGTTTGCGGTGAATATTCCAAGATCTCCTGTATCAAGTCCCACACGTGGATGCACTTTCTGTTCGGTTAAATAGATACCGATTAGAAGATTCAGTAGTGTTAAATGTGAGGCTTTAATCTCCATTTAGAAGTCATTTGACGTAACACAACTACTTGCTCACTCTCAAGTCTCCAAAACGCGAGTTGATGGCTACAAGCAGATGATACTTCAAAAAATGTGTAATTTTGTAAAAAAAGAGAAACTTTTTTTTTTTATTACAATCTATCAATTATTTGTTCGTGTACAAAGTGATTTGCTAAAAAAAAACAAAAGATCATCCGAGCCAAATTATTGTAGGAAGAACTTAGCCAAGCTAACTAAGAGGATCGGGAGAAAACGCTTTCTTCTTGGCCAGTTTGCTGTAGATGTCTTGTGGAGTTCAGAAGGACGAGGGGATTCTTTATCTCAGATGAAGATGAATGTACTGCATCTGAACTAGAGAATCAAAGTCGATTTAAACGACGGCGCTTCAGTTCCTGAAACCATCGAGAGGAAGAAAGTATTAGCTCGTGCTTTGTTCAACACCTCGTTTCACTTCAGCATTAAGTTTGTGAGTTTTGTGTCTGGATAAACTTGGTCTGGTAGAGAATCATTCATATTCATATTAGAATATAGATTCATATTAAACCTCCCATTATGTTCGGGTCAAATTGAACCGTTTTCAAAGTTTAAAAATATTTTTCAAGTCTGTTTTCACTGAAACTTCTCCCGCTTGTCTTTGTTAGTGTAATCTACTTATAAACAAAAAATGGTTCAGTTTACATATTTGTAACAGCACCTGCAGGTTTTTGATACAAAGATAATGTTCGGGTCAGTTTAACCCTTCAGACAAAATAGAAGCTAAAAAGAGTCAGAAAGATTTAATACTATTTGTTTCTTTGCAACAATGAAACAGACATAATGCACCGCTGTCTCACACTCACACTATTTCGGGGAACTTTTTGGTTTCTGACTCTTATATGCATAATAAAAGCCCCCGGGGTCAAGTTGACCCGTGAACATTATCGATGTTTTTGCGAAATGAACATAACAGGAGGATTAAACAACGCTACGGATGAGAGGAACACTATAACCTGCACAATAACATCCGAGCCTCCGTTAATACACGTGCCGGGCTCACTTTAAACATCAAATGCAGCTGAAAAATGCAAACATTTTATAGAATGTGCAGTTTTTTTTTGTTCACGTATAGCCTTTTCTACAAAGGACAAATTCAATCATCTTCAGCCTGTGTTCGACAACTATTCTCGTCATCCCCCTTCTGAGATCTGACTGTCGAGCTGGGTGTTGCTGTCGAGGAGCTCAGGAGAGGTTTGTGAACGCTGGGGTTTGTTTTCCTTGGACGGCAAGCTCTTCCTCACACACCTGTGCGCTGGAGGACCGCTGCTCCTTAATGAGCCGAGCGTCTCCACGGCCCCTGAATCAAGATGACCGACAAACCCCGCGCTCTTTCTGGCCTCCATCTTCGCCGATGTGTCGCCGCGTCCATGCCGAGTCGTTTTTCCCCCGCACAAAAGCTTCCGTTCTGACATCACTGGTCATGTGGGACGGACGCACGCTTGGCTGGAACCCTCCAGGCCGGACAATGCAGCCTGTGTCTTCCCCGAGCGCCAGCTGGAGTGGAACTTCAGATCCGCTCTCCAACTTTTCTCCCCCTTTCTCTTTCTCGTCTCGCAGGTTGACGAGTTCCTCGCTCCACGACTCTGTCGGCGTGTTCTTGTTTGCTCACTGGGCCGCGGGGGCTAAGGGGGTAATCAGGGGGCAGTAATCGCCGGGCACGCTAACCCACTTGTCAGGGTCGGGATGAATGCGGTTCCTGGTGCGGCGTGCGTTTCGCTCACGTTCGCTTTAGCTGGTTCTGAAAATGCGTCCGTCTACTTTTAATTAATTTATTTATAGTGTGTGCCATTTGTGTTTCTTTACAGTTTGTTTGTTTATTTATTTACATCTATTTGTGTTTAATTTATAGTGTGTGCTGTTTAGTGCTATTTTTCGTTAATTTATTTTATGCTTATTTCCTTTTTTTCTCTTCATATAGATTTTTTAATAATTTAATTAAATATAATTGACTGCTTTTGTGACGTGCAATGTTCACCGCTGTGGGTTCAGACGTATACATTTTAAGTAACAAGCTAAAGTTGGTTAAAGTTTCAAAGTGCAGTACTTTTTGTACACAAGAAGTACACACAAATATACACACACATACATTGTGCAACAAAGTTTACCAAACAAATAAACAAAACTCAACTTTTTCATTTTGTTCTGGAAATTTGTTCAACGCTCACGAAACTTTTAAGTTGACTTATTGCAAGGTTTTTTTTTTTTTTTACACATGTAAAAAAAATGTTACTATTGTAGTTATTTTAAACATTTAATCTATATTGATAAATGTATAATTCTTTGGTTATATTACAAATATTATATTAAGATTAATGTATGAAATAATGTAAAAAAAATAATGTAAAAACATGTTTCTGTTTTTTTTTCCTCAATCTTTAAGATTTTTTTTTTTTTACTTGTTTTGTTCTGATGGTTTGTTTGAATCATTTGAATTGCATCGAGTAACCAGTGGCTCTTTACTTTGAAGCGGACATTTACTCGGCATTCAGATTGAAAAACCGAGCACATTTTAAAAACGGCTTCTTCCTCCGTTGTTAACTTCATATTAATCTCTTTTATGTGATCATACCCGGATAATAGCCGGCCATATGGGTCATGAAAAATATTGTTAGAGACATGAAATTGAAGTTGAACTGCAGTTTAATGGCACGGCTTTCAGCAGATGTGATGGGACGTCATCTTCATTTGTTCTTTTAGCGGGTTTTATTTTAAGTCCTCGATTCTGTCTTGGTTTTACCGGAGCACTAAAAATACGCCAAAGACAGAGGTCAAGTTCAACCAATTAAATTAAAAGCAAAAAAAACTTTAAATATAAATAAATAAAATAATTTGTAAGTGATTTCAAGACATCGAGTTGTTTTGGCTGGTATGTTTTCTTTACAGTAAACCAGTGTGATGTTGTGTTTACCGTGGTCTGCATCGCCCCCTGCAGGACCCCCTGGATGTTGCGCGCTCTGTGATTGTCATTCGCTCTGTGGTGCCAGGGGGTGTGGCTGAGAACCACGGCGGGCTCCTCCCAGGCGACCAGCTGGTCTTTGTCAACGACACTAATCTGGACACCTGCGGCTTGGCCCAGGCCGTGGAGGTCCTCAAGTCGGTGCCACCGGGGAAGGTCCACCTTGGCATCAGGAAGCCCCTGGTAAGCACCTTCCAACACGCAAGGCGTTTCGCAACATTCACAAGTCTGATTGACTCGTGACGAAACGTGTGTTGAATTACACGTGATGCATGATTTAGCTGCATGATTTGCTTTTCCACATGAAGCAAAAGTGTTGTGAGATCCAGTGTTTGGTAGATGTGTAATTGTTGTGAATTAGAACACAGGCTTGGATGAGTGTTGTTCTGTTGATCATTGGCTTTGATTTGTGTGAATGAACTTGACAGTCAGAAGAAAGCAGCGGTGGACCGCAGTCAGCATGGCCTGTAGACGGCGCTAGTGAGCAGCCGGGAAACCCAGCCCCCTGCCACACGCTCCCACCCATGTCACAGGTATTAATCCACTCATTCATAAGACGCCTTTACCGGAGACGGTAAATACTTTTTATTAAGTTATTAATTCTTAACCACAATCCCAACATAATTCAGGGGTTAGTCTATAAATCTGATTAAAAAGCTCTTTGTGGGCCAATTAGTCTGCGTTATATGAGTATTTATTTATTTTAATACATTTACTAATTCATATTTAATACTTCAGTTGGCTGTCCTTAAAGGTGCCTTACATCTTAACATCTAAATAAAATGTATTTTCATTAATATTATTTTAATCCCTTTTTTTTTGTGAATGGGGTTTTTTTTTTTTTTTTTACAAGACACGTCTGACTTTTGTCACAAAACCGTTTTGTTCTTCAGATTGGCAGTGTTGGGAAGTCAAACTTCTTTTTTCCTTCTTCACTGGGGGTTTTAAATTAGTTTTACTGAAAAGAGGCTTCTGCTTATCGATATAGACGTCCACTTTTGTTTCTAACGCTGGAGTCGGTTTGCGAAACAGAAAGGCAGCAGAGGAAGACAAGCGAGTAAAGAGCGGGAACAAATGAGCGACGCTCCAGAGAGATGTATTAGTCCCTCTGTGCTCCTTCCCAGTGTCTTGCGTTATCCTTGGATTTCTGCACAGATGTAATTGGGGCGGCCGAGTCAAGTGCTGTTGTAAATCTACTCAAAACCAGACTAATTGCGCCATTAAGGTTTTAGACTCGACACATTTTTCATGGCAAATTGGTTCTGCTCTCCGTGAGCGCTGGGTGGGTGCCGGGGTCCACGGGAAAGGTGCTGAGTCGGAGGAAAAGTGCTCCTTCAGCTGATGGAGGACAAGCCTTCTGTGGCAGGAAGGCGGGTCGCTTTCCACTTTGAGGGTCTCTACTATCTCACATGACTCGTCAATAGGTTTTGCCATGTTTACACTTTGGGTAAAACGGTCAGATTAATATTATAGATAATTTGGATGTTTTCTAGCAGGCGAACCCTACAGGTACCAGGACGGATCCATAACAACCATATTGATGGACAGACAGACAGGATGAATCTGAAAATATATAGATTGACAATAAAATGGATGTTGGATGGACAGAAAGGCAGAGAGGAGGATGGATAGTGGACAAATGGAAAATGTAGTATAAAGTAAATGAAAACGTTAGTTTATCAGGATGGATAAACCTGGATTTCACCATGTTTAGCAAGTGAAATTGTAAGAATCTTTTCTTTTTTTTTCGAATTTTCAACGCTCAAAAAAAGGTGTGCTAATATTTGTTTGTGCAGAGACAACAAACCAAGACAGCTTCGCTTAGCTTAGCTTAGCTTATCGCAACTGGCTACAAACAAGTGCAATGTGTCTTTGCAGAAAGAGTCAAAGATGAAGAACACGGGCAGAGTAAAAGAAAATACAGGGAACAGACACAATCAAAACGCTCAGTCGCTGCACAGGGGATAATAATCCCTCCTCTTCACACAGAGTCGGATAAACGGAAAGCTTGAAACTACTGAAACAATCTGACTGGAGAGCAAAGTATCTTGGGAAATGAAGTCCTGACCACTAAAATTAACTTTTTGTGATATATTATTCAAGTGAAACGATATAAAAATGATACGAGTCACAACTTAGGTTTGTTAAATAAAGAAATAATTATATTTTTTAAGAGAACATTAACGTTGAACCAGAAACGTTTTTATTTGTGCTTGGAAAAATCATGGAGGGGCTTGTATTTGTGTAAATACAGTATCTCATTAAATGTAATTAAATTAGTAAAGTTTTATTTTGATTGTATTTAGGCAGACATTTAAATATATATTTTACCACAGCTGTATGGTGCTGGGAACGATGGACCGTGAAAGTGCTTGAATTTGACTTTTCGGGGAGTGAAGGAACCCTGAAATATAGAAAAAGCACATTTCACGCAACCAGCTTCCACATTTGACTGACAGTTCCACGCTGATGATGCTGGTTATTTTGTTTTAAGAGCACGTAATTAATCCCAGAAATCATTTCCTTTGCAGGACTTTAGAAACTATTCCGAGTTGTGCGACGCTTTAGACGAGGAGCCGGAGCTCATTTTGGATGCAGAACCTCGCTACGTTTCCCTCGCCATCGATGAGCTGCCACGCGTCCTGGAGCGAGAGATGGTTGTGGATGAAGAGAATGAAGAGCTGGAGACGCCCGACA
>MU204413.1:1833715-1838008 GCA_017309775.1 Paedocypris sp. Pulau Singkep
TATTTTAAACACAAAGGCAATGTGAAACTCTGGGCCACAAACACATAAAAACTATTATGGTGACTTAAAACTAAATGTTATCTTGTAAAAAAAAATAAATTTAGGCCAAATTAAAGACAAAAATTACACAAAATAAATTAGAAGGCCTTTTATGTCCTTAACGCCAATTAATTGCATAATTAATTCAGTAAGATTGACTGTAAATATCAAAGTGCAAAACCAAATGTCCTTCCTAACAAAATGTAAACACAAAAAAGTATTGTAAAATAAAGTTAGCATGTCTTCATGCTCAGGGGTGAGGCTTGTTCTTTTTTTTCATTTACTTTTAAAATCAGTTTTTTTTTAAATTAGAGAGAGAGAGAGAAAGGGGGGGGCAGAGGGGGAGATTGATCAATTGATTGATTGATTAATTGATTGATTTTAACAACCTCAATCATTCTCGGTCTGCTCCGCTAGTTTCCCTTGCCTATGTTTGGCGGGATGACGTCGACTAGTCGTTGCAGCTCTAATTGATTTTCTTACCGAGGACAGACGGCGTTCATGCGCACACACCTGAGCCTCAATTCAATCGATTGTGTTTTTTTTTTCCTTTAGAGGGAATGTCGACTTATGACGTCACAATCCCACACAGACCGCCCGCCAATTATTGCTCTTGCTTTTGACGATTACATTAAACATCTGGTTCTATCATAAAAAAGTTGCTCGAGTCTCTCTGGTGTAATGAGTTAAGTGGGACTACAACATTACCATCGTACAAGCTCCTATCAATCTAATCTTGGAATTCCCAGCAAAACCAGCGTCAGGTCCTGATCCGCCGAACCGCACGACTTCTGACTGGATCTTTGTCATTCAAAACCGCTCTGCAAACTTCTTCACTGCGTTGGTTTCAGAACGGCCGGGTCAGCGGTTTCCCCGCGGCCACGACAGAAGCAGACCTACGCTTGAGGATTAAGATAAGAGGAATATTGTGTTGGATTAAGTGCGTGTTGAATCAACAGACCGGCCTTAAACTAGTCAGAAATTGAATCATGGGGGATTTCTAACAAGAACGTGAGAAAAGTCCGTTCAAAGCCACAATTTGCTGACATGCTTTTGGATTTTAAATGCCTGGTGGTGGAGATGGTGCAATTATTTGTAGAATTTAGAGCTGTTTTGTGCTTTAAAACCGTGTAGCTGGAGATTGCTGTAAGTTATTTAAGAAAAGATAGTGACAGTGAGTGATTTTGTCAGTGTGACCACTAGAGGCAGTATTGCTGTTGTGCTCTGAATTTAACAATCCAGTGAAGTGGCACACACACACACACACACACACCAGGAGCAGTGGGCAGCTTAAAGGCATGTGGGGGACCAGTGTTTTGATTAAGGACACTTGAGTGATGAATAGAGTATATGTTAAAGTCATTTTTCGGTTTAGATTCTTCATTTTCAAGTATTAAATGTTAATATTGTTACATTTTTGTAATATATTTGCCATTCTTTTTGCTCTCTTTGTCAAGCTTGATGAAAATGCAGTTCTTTTGTGTTTTACATTTTTGCAGAATTACAGAAATGTTCTTTTTTTTTTCTGTATACGATCCATCAATACGTCGACTCAATAGTGTGCGAGAAACGAGAACGGCTCTTTGGCGGCTGCTGTTTGAGTGTTTCACGAAGCCGCTTTGTAATTACTACTGCCTGATTAATAATAACCTTCGTGATTCCTGGAGTCTGGCTTGTTTGCTTCACGTGTGTGTGTGTGTGTGTGTGTGTGTGTGGCCAGTATACAGGGTTCTTACGGGTGCTTGAAATCCTTGGAAATTCTTATATTTCCATGTGTTTCAAGACCTTGAAAACGCTTCAAAATGTAGTAATTATACAATTGAATCCGGATAAGTGTGCATCCTCGGATCCAACCCGAACAGTGTGCGACTATTAAACTTGAACACGGACCTTGTTGAGAAGTGCTTGAATTTCAGAGGAACCCTGAGTGTGCGGCGTGAGATCTCTGAGACTTTAACCATGGCCGCTGGTTCTCTCACAAGGCCAGAGAGTGTCTGATTTCTAAATCAGCCTTGGACGGCGTCAGGCGCTCGTGGATTAGCGTTTTCTCCCACTTCCTATCCAAATTCTACTGGCAGCCCGGGCACGGAGACTGTTTCTGTGATCATCTCGCTTCTCGCCGTAGCTGCGTAAAGAACAACACTCGATTTGAATATGTCTGTTGATCAGCTCCAGCAGTTTTTGCCATTGCAGTGAAATATTGCACTGTGGTTTTCTGGATTCAGAAGCTCCAGCACGTCTCTCAGAAAGCTCCAGGCTTCCTACGGGCGCTTGAAATCCTTGACAATGCTTGAATTTCAATAATGTGTTTTCAAGGCCTTGAAAATGCTTTAAATGATACAGTGGAATCCGGATAAGTGCACATCTTCTGGACCGGATCCGAACTTAGGCGGTTCTCCCGCTCTGTGAATCAAAAGTTGCATGAAACCAGACAGAGACTCCGAGAGTGAGACAGAGAGTGAGACAGAGAGTGAGACAGAGAGTGAGACAGAGAGTGAGACAGAGAGAGAGAGAGAGAGAGAGAGAGAGAGAGAGAGAGATAAATGAAGAGAGTGTGAATGATCACTATGATCCAGGTCTGATTAAAAGTGCAGAATCATCTTTATTGTTGCAGTGTTCCCGGCTTTGTTACTTTTACTCTAAAACACACTTTGCTAAAAATGGAGAAGAATGACAGATGTCGAATTTCTTAGTTCATATAAAGTTAGAATACAAATCTTGCCTATAACGTTAGAACGGTCTACTTTTCCACCACTACCACAATGTTTCATTTTGACTGTAGTTAGGCTTCGTTTTAAACATAAATTTTACCACAACTCTATGTTGCGGGAAAATCTTGAACATGGATCTTAAAAGTGCTTGAAAAGTTCTTGAATTTTACCTCTCAAAAAGTGTCGGAACACCGATGCCCCTTTCAAATCAAATTAATACAGACATTGGGAAATGATCAAGAAAAAACATTTTTCCAACATCAGCCTTTTGCAATCCTTAGGTGGACCATTATTGTCTTTTCTATCGCCTTGTGTGCCTTCCTTCAACGAACATGTGGCTGTGGATGATCGTGCCACTGATGTCCTGGAGAACAAGAGCGACATTAACTCTTCTGTTTCTCTTTTACAGGCTAGAGAAGCCGACCGTTGTTTGGCCTGCGATTCCTCGCTAGCGTTGTTTGTTCTCTTCTCTACGAGAGCTCAGACGTGTAAAAGTAACGTTGGGGTCTTTCTCTGCTCCTCTGAGGGCTGGTGTGAGGGTCTCTGAGGGGAAGTGTGGTGCGTCAGGGTTAGTGTGTGACGGGCTCTGGGCTCTTGACTTCCTCCTTGTGGTTGTTGTTGGTTCTCTACTTTCCGGTTTTCTGATGATGAATCACTGTGGGACAGCAAACCTTCCTCGCGTTGTGGGTTGTCTTTGCGGTTGCATTTACAGTGTCGTGAGCAGATGAAAAGTACGGATGAGTTTGAGACTCTGAAGAACGTGCAGCAGCACACAGATTCAAACGTTTTAAGATTGCTTTAAGTTGTAAATGCAGCCGCATACACAATTAACAAATGCAGGTGAACTGTGGCCAGAATATTGTTGTACGGAATTTTCTGCCTTATACAAATTCACAATGAATGCTTTGAAATGCCAACATTAACATGCCACTTGATGCTTTTACGTGATGGAAAAGATAAAAGACTTTAAAATCTAGAGTTTTTGTTATTCGGCTGTTTGTGTGTTTGAAAACGTTTTTTAAATTTACATTTACATTTATATACGGTATTTACAACACCTAAAATAAACCGTTTTCCCCAAAGAGCTTGTTTAACATATTCTTTACGATATTCTGACGAGGTTCAAAAGTTTCACAGTCAAGTTTATTTCACTCATTTTCATTTCTTTCTACAAAGAGGACCACAAATAATAAAATGCAGATCTAAAACGTTTTAATTTAAAGATTTAAAATGGACCATAAAGAATAAAATGCAGATATAAAATTATTTAATTTAAAAGATTAAAACGAAAATTGAAAAAACCTTGAAAGATTTTAATCTTTCTTGGAGGCTTCGTAGTAATTCTAAATCAGTCAGGCATTCCATCATGGCCGAGATGGCAGGTCTCTGTCGAAGGGAGTTGTCCGGAAGCTGGATCCAGGGGTAATGATTGAGCCGACACCGCGTTAGAGGTTTAACACGTGTTTATTGTGCCGTTCAATGCATTACTCTCTCACAGTCAGGAAATGCGGATCCTTTATACCCTAAATGACGTCAAATATCT
>MU204413.1:1838108-1854800 GCA_017309775.1 Paedocypris sp. Pulau Singkep
CTGACTGTGAGAGAGTGATGCATTGAACGGCAAAATTAAACACGTGTTAAACCTCTAACGCGGTGTCGGCTCAATTCATTACCCCTGGATCCAGCTTCCGGACAACTCCCTTCGACAGAGACCTGCAATCTCGGCCATGATGGAACGCCTGACTGATTTATAATTATTATGAAGCCTCCAAGAAAGAGTAAATCTTTCACCCTTTCAAATCAAATTAATACAGACATTGGGAAATGATCAAGAAAAAACATTTTTCCAACATCAGCCTTTTGCAATCCTTAGGTGGACCATTATTGTCTTTTCTATCGCCTTGTGTGCCTTCCTTCAACGAACATGTGGCTGTGGATGATCGTGCCACTGATGTCCTGGAGAACAAGAGCGACATTAACTCTTCTGTTTCTCTTTTACAGGCTAGAGAAGCCGACCGTTGTTTGGCCTGCGATTCCTCGCTAGCGTTGTTTGTTCTCTTCTCTACGAGAGCTCAGACGTGTAAAAGTAACGTTGGGGTCTTTCTCTGCTCCTCTGAGGGCTGGTGTGAGGGTCTCTGAGGGGAAGTGTGGTGCGTCAGGGTTAGTGTGTGACGGGCTCTGGGCTCTTGACTTCCTCTGGCTCTTTGTTCTTGTGGTTGTTGTTGGTTCTCTACTTTCCGGTTTTCTGATGATGAATCACTGTGGGACAGCAAACCTTCCTCGCGTTGTGGGTTGTCTTTGCGGTTGCATTTACAGTGTCGTGAGCAGATGAAAAGTACGGATGAGTTTGAGACTCTGAAGAACGTGCAGCAGCACACAGATTCAAACGTTTTAAGATTGCTTTAAGTTGTAAATGCAGCCGCATACACAATTAACAAATGCAGGTGAACTGTGGCCAGAATATTGTTGTACGGAATTTTCTGCCTTATACAAATTCACAATGAATGCTTTGAAATGCCAACATTAACATGCCACTTGATGCTTTTACGTGATGGAAAAGATAAAAGACTTTAAAATCTAGAGTTTTTGTTATTCGGCTGTTTGTGTGTTTGAAAACGTTTTTTAAATTTACATTTACATTTATATACGGTATTTACAACACCTAAAATAAACCGTTTTCCCCAAAGAGCTTGTTTAACATATTCTTTACGATATTCTGACGAGGTTCAAAAGTTTCACAGTCAAGTTTATTTCACTCATTTTCATTTCTTTCTACAAAGAGGACCACAAAGAATAAAATGCAGATCTAAAACGTTTTAATTTAAAGATTTAAAATGGACCATAAAGAATAAAATGCAGATATAAAATTATTTAATTTAAAAGATTAAAACGAAAATTGAAAAAACCTTTAACCTCTCGAGACCCTTTTTATAATGTGCTTTGCTAGTTGGGTTTTGCTCAAAATTTACCTCAGTGTTTACCTCAAAATGTACTAATAATACACCTCAGTGCTCGAACCGGAGGCGCAGACGTTTGATGCTATTTTCAGGCTTTCACATGGTGATCGCGGAGTGAAGGATAGAACAGAAGTACCGTACTGCGAGTAGTGTAGTGTAATGAAGACTCTTCAGTGATATCTTTCAGTGGAAAATCAACCTGTTTGAGCCATTGCTGTGCGGAACTTCCTCTGTGGCTCCCAGGCAGTGCGGAAGAAAGCAGAAAATGAATGAAAATGTCTAGATTAATGCAAGTTGCAGAAATAAATAAAATAGCCATTGAGCTAAAGAAGGAAATTCTAGAGAAAAATAGAATTTTGATCTCAGATCTTGTGTCCATAAAGAAAAGAAAATAAACCTTCCTAACAGATTAACTGGATTTACATGGGGGGGGGGACATCTGACTTACAGTTAATTTATATAAGTTCGGCAGGCCGGATAAAAACGTTTAAGGTCTGAGCTAGAACAATAATAATCACCAGTGGATTAAATATCACTCCTGAAAGATCTAGTCCCGTCATGAATCCCACACTCTTGAGCATTCCCTCCTCTTCCGGTGTGGCACGCTGGGAACGGACAGTTCTCTGAGAGACGGATCTCTATCCCAGCGGGGATTCTCTCTCACAAAGAGCCTGTCAGTCAGCGCACACAAAACACCCGAAGGTGACGCTGCTTTTCAGTGGCAAAAAACGCTCCAGGTTTGGTCCAGACTCGATCCACATTGTGCTTGCTGGTTTCTTTTTATTGATTTTACATTTATTTGTAGCTGAGTGAGAAACGCAAAGCTTGTCCGCAGTTTTGCTGCAGGGTAAACGCCATCACTTTCAAAATAAGAAGCCGAAGTTTTGTTTGAAATGTCTTTTTTTTTTGAAGAAGAAGAAGATAAAAAGGAAATTCTTCTTCACCGTCAGGTTCTTTCAAAGGAAAGCAAAGATTGAAAATAACAAAGCAGCTTCAGTAAGCAGAGGTGTAAAAAGTACCAGACAACTATACTTGAGTGACTCGTAACTTGTAGTGGAGTGACTTTACAGTCAGGTATTTGTGTTTTTTACTCAAATTAAGACTTGAATAAAAAGTCGCCAAGGATACAACTTGAGGAACAGTATTCGGTAGAAAAAGATGGCATAATCACAATGTGGCGAGTAACGATACGTGTCCATTCAAATGTAGTGGAGTAAAGATACAGATACTCAATCTCAAATGTAGTCAAGTTGCTTATATTTCTGATACTCCGTTACTGTACTCAATACATTTTTGGCTACTTTGTACCAAGTCCTTTTACTCGAGTACTTTACACCACGACTTGCAAATCCATTTTTCGACCAGGAGTGAGTGAATTTGTCAGTCTTACACACACACCTCTCGTTTACGAAGCGAAGGATAAATGTGGATCAGCTAGATGAAGATTGGGTTTAGAAGGCTCGTTGGCGAAAGAGAGCTGGGTTTGGAGAAGCTGGTTTGTAATGCACATGTTCTCCAGGCTCAGGAAGGGAATCCTCCATCCATCAGTGCTGGCTCGTTTATCTCCAGCAGGACACACTGATCCGGGATCAGCGATAGGCATGTAATTACCTCCTGCTTCTCGCTAATGTCAGAGTTATGAGCGGCTTCAGCCAGCCATTAATATCTCCGGCACACATACACACTTAAACGAGCTTTAATGCCACGATAGCTGATAGCCTTGTCTGCTGTGATGTTGTGTGGAACAACAATTCCCCTATTTATCCTTTTATTTCGATTTTTTTGGCCAGCAAAAACTGTGTGTGGGAATTTTCGACCCTCAAAAACTGGGCCAATTTCAAATATGCGCGTAAATGTTAATATGCGCCCATTTTTACATATTTCAAGACGGGAGCTATCAGAAATAAACGGAAACACGTCGTGTTTACGCAGCGTTGTACGTATGCGTCTTTAAATAATGTTTCCTCAGGCAGACGTGCAAAGAAAAGAAAGAAAGAAAAATGTTCAAAACGAAGAACACCGGATTCAATTCACAGGGGGAAAACACAATCAAATTGCTCTGTCTGCTGCACACAGCAAAACAATACTGTTGTGATATTTATGTCTGACATGGCGGCTCACTCCACTCACCGGAGACTTCCTAAGAGTAGTGATGTGTCGTTCATGAATGATTGATTCAAAATGACTCCGGATGAACGAGTGAAATTCGTTTATCACGTGACAGCCCAGCCATGCAGACTCTACATCGAGAATCATTCGCAATTTGTCTTTTTCTAGGAGAAATTCTAGGTCTTTTTCTGAATTCTGGGAGTTCTGGAGTAGATTCAATTTTTTTTTTTAAACTGGTATTCAAGTAAAAACAACATTGAAGTGATATGAGTCACAAGTTAGGCTTGGTAAGTAAAGAAAAATAGTATTTTAGGAGATGGTGCATGCAATTTTAACCAGAAATAATGAATAAATAAATAAATATATATATTTTTTTTTAAATGTACTTTGAATTTTGTTTGTGTCTGATAATTTTGGGGGGTGCTTATATATTCGCATGAATACAATATTCACTGAAACAGGAGTAGCATTGAGCGTAATCCAGTTCGTTCCTCTTTGGCTCTGGTCGTTCAGTATTGTTTCCTGTTCCAGTAGCTTCTCTTGTGTATTTGGGTCATGTCTTCTGAAGGTCAGTTATTTCAGTGTTTGGGAGTGAATCCTCAGCCTTGTTTTTTTTTTTTTTTCTTTTTTTTTTCACAACTACGTCCCAGTTTCCCGGGCTTTTATCTTGATCTACACCTACTGGAAGAAAGACTGTCCCGCTGCAATATTAATGTCCCTGTAATGCAGCGCTGAATTATTTTAGGGAGTCGTTAGCGAAGTGATGGTTGGTTGTTCAATAGTCGTGCTTGGCTCCGGAATCGTTTATGCTGAAATCACTGCGGCAAAACACCCCGAAAACTGAAGCGATGATTGAGCGATGACGAACTTACATTTCCCCAAACGGATTCTCTTCCTGAAGTGCGACGGCGTTTCCTCTTCGTGCCTGAAGCGTCTCCTGTGGTTTGATTGTCCTTGACTAAAGACCTTCTCTCACGGCACATTCAGGCGTTCCACAAAGCCTCCGTGTTCCTGTAAATGCCAAGTCAGGAGATGAACTGCACAGTTCTTCTAATCGAGCTCTTTGAAATCCGCTATCTGCTCGAAAGCCATCAGAGAAAACTTCAGCTTCTCTTCACACGCGTTATAAAACACTCACGAAGCACAAAGCCTTCAAGCCTCCGTCAAACACACGTCTGTAAACACCAAGACCTTTCTTACAGGCTAGGATTATAATACATGTGGGAAAGTTGTAATGAATTGAAATTTTCCGTTTGTAAATATTTCTGGTTGTTTTTTTTTTTTTTTATTAAACGCTTATCTAGTAGTACTCTTAGTGAAAGTACTTAGTGGAATTTGGTTACAACCAAATTGTGTGTAAAAGATTAGTATTACACTCTAGGTTTGGGCGATTCAAGTGAAAATTCATATCACAATATTTTCCAGTGTTATTTCACGGTGTGTGTGTGGGGGGTTACTTTTTATTTTTATTTTATTTCTATTACAAGGCCTATAATTTTTTTAATAGACCTTGATGACATTTGTACATAAAATCTTTATACTGTATAAAATCTTGCAAAAAATTCTTATCGTGGCACAAATACTGTAATCATAAACCACAGTAATACCGGTTTACCGACCACCCCATTACACACCAACTTACTTAGATTTACGTACGGTTTTTATTCTGTAATGAACTAAACTCAATCGTGGTGCTTTTTCCAAATCTTCAACGTAATCATCAGTGTTCAACCAACCAATCAACCCAACCTAACATTCAGCCGTTAGACCAGCAAGAGCTCTGCGACACATCAGTATTCATGACTGGCCGGAAGAACGTTCATATTTCCGCATTTAAGCTCTTACGATGTGTTCAATATTCATGTGAAGGATTTCTGACTGTCCTTGTTCGCTCCGTGTCCGAGCTCGCCATCAATCGTGATTGGCTACGATGGGGTAATCTAAACGCTAATGCGCATTGAATAACAGCATCAGATGCAGCGTGTTCTCAGGGATTATTTACAGGGTCGTTTATCACGGTACATACCGTATTTACGCAAATATAAGCAGCCCTTTTTTATTTTCAACCCTCAAAACTTTGGGGGTGTACAACTCCCCATTTATACAGACACAATCAAAATGCACAGGGGAAATTAATCCTTTCTCTCCACACGACGTCGCATAAACGGAGAGCTTGAAACAATTGCTGTGTGCGGAGTCTGACTGGAGAGCAAAGGATCTTGGGAAATGAAGTTCTGACCACTAGAATCGACTTTTTGTTATCTGTTATTCTAGTAAAACGATATCTAAATGATACGTGTCACAAGTTAGGTTTGTTAAAAAAAGAAAAAAAAATAGTATTTTTAATAGAGTATTAACATCGTTGAACCAGAAACGATAATAAAAAACAAATGTACAGTATTTATTTTTTTTTATTATTTTGTCTGAAAAATCAGGGGTGTGCTTATATTCACGGGGTGCTTAAATACGGTAGTTACCTGCGGTGTGTTGATGCTTTGGAGTGAGAATGACACGTATTAGACACGGCGGAGGAGAGCAAAGTTAGATTGGCAATTCTCCCGTCTTATTTTGGGACAAATTGTCCTGCGGATGCGGAAAAGATCGGCTCAGCTTCAGCGCTTGCCGGAGTCCATGTGCGAGAGCGAGATGCATTCGTCAAATCATGTGCAGGGTTTTGATCAATATACTATTATGTACATAAAAACACAAGAGGGCCGAGCGTCGAGCCCTGCCTGCCTCCCTGTGTGCACTTCTGCGGAGTGTGTGTGTGTGTGTGTGTGTGTGTGTGTTCAAGACAGGCAGTCAGATCTATAAGGTAATGATGTATATGAATCTAAACAATCGCGTTAAGCGCGTGTGTGTGTGAATAGGTTTATAGGTGGACTTTTATAGATGGAGTGTGTGTGCGTGTTTGTCTGCGTCAGTCGGGAAATATGGAAGTTTTGAACGTAGCAGATTATTATTTATGTGTACTGGTCTGTTTGAGAACGGCCGAAGGAAAACGGCTCGGAAAGGGGAGGGTGTGTGTGTGTGTGTGTGTGTGTGTGTGTGTGTGTGTGGAGACGGAGGGAGCAGGCGCACTCACACAGCACCACCGCTCTCCTCAGCGATTAGCATCTTCAGAAGCACTGACTCGCTCGCTCTCACCATGACTCCTCAGCGCTGCCGGGTCTGTCTGACACACGCCTGAGGACAGACAGACAGACGGACCGAGGCGTTCTGAGCGATGGATCATGGTCCCAGGTCAGTGTTTGATTTGTCTGGCTGTGTTGCTGGATTAGGGAGGCGTGTGTGTGTGTGTGCGTGTGTGTGTGTGTGTGTGTGTGTGTGTGTGACCCTGCTGGTGTAGATCAGTCGTCTGGTTTCTCATCTCTGTGGCAGATTTATCTGATGCCGTGGCTTGTCCCCGTATGTCTTGTCCGTGTCTGTCCAAATCTCCACAAGAACTCTATTATTCGAAAATGTCGTCATGAAACCACTAATGTTCCTGTTAACAGATTCCCTGTGGAGAGTTGCTCACTTGGGACTTTTAGTTTTTCAAGCACGCAGTTCACTACTAATTCAGCATTATCCCTTGTACAGTACATGATTTTTCTCGTCGCTTGACATGAACCTGGTTGTGGGTAAAACACACAGACGTGATTATTAAACTGACTGCTCTGTCACACCGTCGCTTTAATTTTAACTGGTTTGATTTTGGTTTTTGTTGAAATGTTGGAGCTGATTTGCAGACAAATCTGATGATTCTATTTGTCCTAGTCACACACACAATCAGACACGTGGAATTCTGTCTCGCAACTACTCCGTGGAGTGTGTGTGTGTGTGTGTGTGTGTGTGTGTGTGTGTGTGTGTGTGTGTGTGTGTGTTTGTATATTGAACTTACAAATGCACAAAATCTGCAAGAATGGAACGAGAGAGTTGTAAAAATAGATATGTTAGTCATATTCTGTATATTGTATTTATATTTTTGTGTTTAAAATTCTGTAAAGAGAAGACATGAATATTTGTCCGATAAAATACTAACATCAGCAAGCACAAAAGCCCCGCTGTACTGGTGAAATGAGAGTTTTATGGAATCAGATCAGTGCCAAAAAATATCTAACATAAATATCTAAGAAACGAACGATTAGTTTTTTTTTATTCTTCACTTGAATCTTCACGTTTTTGTTTTTTTTTTTTGTTCGTTTCGTTTTATTTAGTTTGGACTTCTGGCTCAAGCTTCACGTCAGGGCGGCCCTCACTCTGATTGGCTGGTGAGAATAAGATTGGCAGCTGCTTGAGTAAGGACCGCCCCCACGTGAAGCTAGTGCCTGAAGTCCAGACGAAAACAATTAAACGGCTGAAAAAATCTGAAGCGAGAAAAAGTTATTAACGAAAATGTGCAGATTGCATCGAAAAATAAAAAAAATAAAATGAACGTAAATGTTTTTGTTCGTTGTGTAGTTTAAGCGTTTTGTGTGGTACTTGAAAGTGAACTTCCACAGTTGGCTAATGCTAACAGTGGCTAGTGTCGTCTTTAGCGTGTCTTTGTTGGACTGAAAGTTTTCCGACGAGCAACGTCCAGACAAATCTAACGGCGTGAACCATCTCATTAAGACCTCCGTTACTATTCAGTGTGATCATGTATGTCGCTGTGAACACCAAACGTATGTCCGCATAAACATAGCAGGTGTGTGAGTCACACAGACGTCAGGCCAGATGGTGTGTGTGTGTGTGTGTGTGTGTGTGTGTGTGTGTCAAACTGCTACATCAAACGACCCAAGGACACAGAGCTGGAGGTCACAAGGGTGTTTTAGGAGCGTCCGTGCCCAAAGTTTACAAATGTAAAAAATAGCAGTGTGTTGGTTACAGAAATGGATTGTGAGGCAGAAACAACAGGCAAGCGTGCGTTTAGCTACATGCTAGTGTGAGTGAATGGCAGACACGCGCACATTCTCTTAGACTGTTTTGACGCAGCTAAAAATAATACAGAAAAGGTGTGTGTGTGTGTGTGTGTGTGTGTGTGCAGAGTGTGTCTGAGGCGTCAGTGGAGTTCATTCATAAAGGGCACAGAGAAATAAAACATGACCTCTTTTCTTACCAGCATGATCTTTATCTTATACCATCATTGTTTTATTGTTTTTTTGATGTGTGAATGAAACAACTTGGTTTCATTTTCCCACGACTTAAATTTGTTGTAAAATCCTGTAGTGTCGCGTTTAAACAATGTATTTGTAAAATTCATAGTACGAATAGTAGTGTTCTTTTTGGCGTCGGGGTTGGCGTGTAGATTATTTGTGTAATAAAGACGAGGTTCTTTTCCACCATCTATTCACGCATCAGACACAGTGAAGTGAAGGCAAACACGAGGAAGCCACTGTGAAGTCAGTGAATATTATATTTCTATTTATTCCCTGTGATCCTGGTGGAGTCTAGAATACCCTAGAATACCTTACGTTTTTTTCCACACTTTGTGGTTCAACAAAAAGTAAAAAAATGGACAGTACACCTCACCAGAAGATTTGGGTGTGGAAATTTGACAACGTTGCCTCTTCTAATCCAATGCGTAAGATTCCTGTACGTGTGCTGTATTAAATACCCTTATAAATAATGCAGTAAGTACCAGAAACAGCCAAACCATGCGGCCTATGAATGTTCCTGGTGTATATGGATGTCATGGGTGCAAAAAAGTCATATTGATGCGTTGTTAAGTGTGTAATTGTGAGATATAGCGTTTGTGTGTGCGTTTGTGTGTGTGTGTATAGTTACGTCTTTGTCTTTTACCCCGTGGATATTCTGCATCCACAGACATTCAGTTTTATTAGAACCATGTTCCTCAATCTTTGGTCCGCGGATGAAATTGTACCGGGCCACGGAAGAATGGAATCAGATTAGTGGCGAAAAGATCCAACATGTGCTAATTTTGAGGGAAAAAAAATTATCACATTTCCATTAAAAAAAAAAAAAAAAAACGAGCAGAAATGTTTCACATTTTAGTTTTGTTTTTTATTATTATTTCCGTTCTAAATCTGTAGGCTGCACTTAGACCAGTAAAACCAGCACTTGCACCAGTAAAGCTGCATTGTTGTTCTGATCTGCACATGCTCTTCTGGAACCACAAAACCAGATGCGTAAAGTTCAATAAAACATCACGTTTCAGCGGTTACTTTCTCCTATGTATTTAAGTATATAAGCAAACTAAACATAGAAAAGTAGAAATGCTTATTCCTGAACCATAGTGAAGTGGCTCGGCGCATTAATTTGCTGGCACACCGGAATAACGGTGAGAGGAAACGCAACAAAAAACAAGGCGACTGGTTTGACTGGGATAGTTCCAGCACAACACTTTCTACTGTTTCTCGTTCATGTTAATGTCACTAATGTTTCTTGTGAGGGCGCGAAGGAGAGATGCTTCTGACTTGAGGAAAACGCTGCCTTATTTGTTTCTGAGCTGTAGATCTTTTTTTGTTTGTGCGTAAACCAGGAATAATAATCAAGTCTAATTTTAAAATGGTGTCTGCGATTTAAATAAATAAATTTAAATTATATATAGATTTTTGATATGATATTTGAAGTCTCTTTTTATAAGTAAATGACCGTCCTCGTGGTTCCAGTGAGTTTAAATGCGAAATCCTTTATATTCATCTTTTGGTGTAATGGAAAAAAAAAAGTTGAATGCATGTTTAAATATATATTATCAAAATATTCAAATAAATACTAAATTAAATACTAAGATATGAAAAACTACACATACCTTCCCCCCAGTCCCCAGAAAAATGATCAAACGTCGACCGGTCCGTGACGTCAGAAAGGTTGGTGACCCCTGCACTAGAGGAATGAAAGTGTGTGATTGCAGAGGCTGATCAGGAGAAGAAACTGTTTCAGGTCAGAAGCCTCTCTAGTCTCTGGCCAATCAGCAGCGAGAGATTGTGAATGACCTTGTGCTCCGACACTGGAGGGATTTTACGTTTTTCGGCAGTTTTTTTCCACGCAGCATCACAATCATGTGATCACGCCACACGTGAGGATTTAGCGCAGCACAATCGCAGCTCTGCCAAAATACGTATTTTCTGAACGTGATGGACTGGAAGCACACCTCAGAACACCGTCAACTAACTGTTCTGCTGCATCACCAGTGTTTCTGCCATCACCGGGGTTAATGCGGAATCAATGAAGCGCAGCCCATTTTACAATCCTGATAACTGAATTTCCTGAAAAAGATTCTGTTCCTGAGAAAGGAATTTTCCTCAGGGATTAATCAAGTGTATACCTGCCTAACTGTATAATTGTATCGCATAAGCTGGAGATCATCTTGTTCTGAACAGACCCGAGTTGTTTTATTTGCTGAGCCTTTATTAGGCATCAATAGCCCCTTTTGTATAGATATATAATATATATAATAAATATATTAGAACCACTTTACCACGAGACACTTTTCCCACGAGACGAGACGATAACACTAGGTTCACGAGAACGAGACTAGACAATAGATTTAGATTTTTTTTCTAAGGAGAGCAATATTTTATCTGTATTTTATTTAACTAAAACGTTCAAAACTGTTAATGCATTTCCCTCTTTCTATTATCATCAATTGCATGCAGTGATAACCAGATAACCAACACAATATTGATCATACAAATATGATGCTATTTTGAATATTTATATGAATCATATAGTGAATCAAGTTCAACTCAGCATCATGTTAGCTCTAAAAACTTTTTTCTTTGTATTACAAGTTGCAATGCAGAACATACCGCGGCATAACATAACTTGTAAAGAAAACACATTAATTAAGTGTCCAGCCAATTAATGTCTAGAAAAAGTGAAGGACGTGAGGTTCTTTCCCTTCATGTCGCTGGTTAGACTCACATTATCTGGATGAGTTTCAGAGCAGTAATGAGCTGTTTTTTAACTTGTACGCTATATCATCACAAACGGTCTTTTAGTGTGACCTGTCGGGGTGGGCGGGGCAATGGGGAGGGAGAAGTCCGCGCGCGAGATATTGTCACGCCCCTACTGTTCACACAAGCGCTGCCATTCCTGCATTTCACCAGAAAAGGACCAGTCACACGGCGTTTTCAAAGTACTGTTATTTTCGGTGACATCATCAACTGGTTTACATTTGTAAACATAACGCCGGCGTAATTGTTTCACAATAGTTTGAGACGGCGTCACCAACTGTTCCATTGATGTGGTGACAATTGTCTTCATCCGCCCGAATTATCAGCGCTTTGATTCCGCTGTCGTTCCAGTTATGTTCCCGGATCGGATTTCCCGGCATTTGTCTGTTCATAAGTGCATGTAGGCAATATACCGGTAATTTGCCGGGAATGTCTGTGTGCGTGAAAGGTGCTAATGTCAGTCTAGCAGTTAAAACGGAACATTAGGTTGAAAAGAAGACACACACTGTATCAGTGAAAATGTGAACAAACAAGTAGTTACACTGTGATGTCTGTGTTAAACTGAGTCAAACTATTTTCATCTTGAGTCGTCGCTCTGACACTTTTTACTTTACAGTCATTTGGCAGACGCTTTTATGCAAAGCCACTTACATTTCATTACAATTTTACAATTCAACAAATTCCTGCTTTCCCTGGGAATCAAACCAAAAAAATCTCATTTCACTATATGTACTGATAAATCTTCATCCTGAAGTTTTAGGGGAGGAATCACAATCAATCGTGTTTTGTATCCGAGACCATATTTCAAATGCCTTTCTTTTTTTTCTGTCTTGTTGCTCTTCAGAAGTAATCAGGCAGAGGTATGCAGACCTGCCGGGAGAACTGCTGATCGTGGAGCTGGAGAAGGATCGCAGTGGTCTGGGCCTGAGCCTGGCTGGGAACCGGGATCGCTCGTGCATGAGCATCTTCGTGGTGGGGGTCACTGCAGGAGGACCAGCCGACCGCGACGGGCGAATCCGAGTGGGCGATGAGCTGCTGGAGGTAAAACACAGATCCTCACTTAGCCGTGCGTCAGGAGGAACACGGTGGGCAAAGTGCTGGGCTGTTTCTCTGAGACGATGGAAGAGTCAGGGTCACGAGGATGAGTCGAGGTGGGGAAAGGTCAAGGTCGCTCTCGACCCACCCAGCAAGATGATTGGCTGGCCTGACCAGACTCTGACCTCCACTCTGTGCACGTTTTCCGCAAGGTAGACGTTAGAAATGCATTGGTAAGTGCTCGAGATAAGAGTAATGATGCAATGGCATCGCTTTGCTGTTGAGAATAAAAATTCAAATTTTGTCTTATATAAATTATACGTGGTACAACATGTAGTGAAATGTGTTTTTTGGTCGTTCCAGCATTAAACCTAGGGATGGGGGAGGTTCAACAAAGTGTGCAAGAGGGGAAATACAATAAAAAGATAAAGAATAGAAATACGATAAAACCGGGTATAAAGATAAAATATGCTATTCGAAATGTGCAAAGGAAATACCAAAAAGGTTAAAAAACAAAAACTATAGAAATGCAATAAAAACAAGATATGAAAATAAAATATGAATTATGAATAAAAGTACGAATATAAATACAAATAAAAATAGCGGCGATAGAAACGTAATAATACATTTGCATTTTATGCATTTATTGAAATATCATGTGCTCATGAAGCAAGCAAATATTTCTATTAATATATAATGAAGTTTATTTGACTTTAAACTTGTTCTTGTGGAGGCAGTAACAGGAAAATGAGTTTGATCATGAGTCTCCTGCAATGTGGATACGAATTTTTCCTTTTTTAATATACTGTTCTGCGAGCTTTAGCTTTTTAACTTATATCACATTGAGGGAACAGAACGGGAATGTGAATTAAATTGTGCATAAATAATTACCATAAGACCATAAATTCAGTCTCACATACCTTCACACCTCCAGGCCACACGACCTTGAAAAATGAATCGAAAACACGTACTTTAAATCAGGCGGCTAGTGGGCAGCAAGGAAATTGGAATGACAGTATTTATGTTAAATGTTTAAAACATTTGCTTCCAAACTTGAACCGAATGGATCTTGAAGTGACGTCAATTTTCCCTTTCAGTTCGGATTCATTATTGCAGAAAGACGACTTCTTTACTAATCGCACGGTGAAACAGAGTCGACCTTGGAAAATCTCTTCTCTATGCAAAGAGAAAAACAGAAAAGAAAAAAATTCACGATTATGACTAAGACCTTGTCGCTAGAACAAATGTCTCCTTGAAGTGTGAGGTTTGAATTGCTGAAGTGACTGTTGAACGCTGGTTGGATCATGTAATGTTGGTTTTGAAAGAGAGATGCTTGTTTCTTCGGCGTGAGGAAGGATTTGTCTGTCTCACGCCGCACTGCTTCACATTGAGAACTGAAGCGAAACGTCACGTGTTCATCCTCTTTATGATTTCTTTCAGATAAACAACCAGGTGCTGTACGGCCGGAGCCATCAGAACGCATCGGCCATTATTAAAAGTGCGGCGTCAAAGGTCAAACTTATCCTGGTCAGGTACGTGACCCTCCAGAGCGCCACCTGGTGCCTGTCTGTGTTTAGGGAATGTAGGTTAATCTTCACACCTGTGGAATTGAATTACCGTATTTACGCGAATATAAGCACCCCCTGGTTTTTCAGGCACAAAATTGTTTTTTTTTTATTGACATTTCTGCTTCAGTTATGTTAATATTCTCTTAAAAATCAATTTTTGCTTTATTTAACAAACCTAACTTGTGACTCGTATCATTTTGATATAGTTTTATAATAGATAACGAAAAATCAATTCTAGTGGTCAGGACTTCATTCCCCAAGATCCTTTGCGCTCCAGTCAGACTCCGCACAAGCGCAGAGCAATTGTTTCAAGCTCAGGCCTGTTTCAAGCTCTCTGTTTATCCGACGCCGTGTGAAGAGGAAGGATTATTATAAACGCGACCGAGCGTTTTGATTGTGTCTGTTTCTTGGATTTTTTTTTACTCCTTTCCCGTGTTCTTCATTTTCGTCTGTTTCGATTCTTTCTGCATTGACACATTGCACTTGTGTTTTGTAGTCTCTGTTTGTTGTCATATTAAATATTGTACTGTATTTGGCTTAATCTTACTACTTCCAGTGTTATTATGTCTTTTAAGTGTCGCTGCATGTCTAATGTTTTTTTTTATTTTTGTTATTGAGCCAATAAAAGCTCATACTGTATTATCACTATACATTATATAGACGCACACGTGCGCCACTGCATAAAGATGTCGTGATTTTGTTTATTTCCTGACTTGAAATACGGAAAACGGGGGCTTATATTCACCTGCATATTTGAAATTGGCGCGTCGAAAATGGGGACAAGTGGGGTGTGCTTATATTCGTGTAAATACGGTAATTTTATCTTGGTAGTTTTTCAATAATGAAATGTGGAAGGGGTTAATGAATAACATCGACAGCTACACACGTTTTCTCTCATAGTAGTTCTAAAATAATGTAAATGCCTCTTCAGGTTTAATTTATCTGCTGTCGTAAGAAAAAATATTGTGGAATCTAATGATATTTTGTCATCATTGTCAAAAATAAATCACTCGAGACATCTGCAAGGGAATGTAACAAAACGGTTTCCTCGCTATGTCACTGTAACACTACTGGCCGTGATACTGGGATTGTTAATGTCTTGTAATGGATTGACTGGTCTTGAAAGCCACAGACGCAGTGTTGGGCTGTGATCATCTGACAGAAATCCCACTGAGACTCTGATAAGCATCCTGCGTTAGCGTCCAGTTCTCATCTCAGCGAGTTTACAGGGAGCAGTAAACGGCAGAATATTAGTGGAATGGAGCACGTGGGAATAAATGTGAAAGAGCCTCATCCATCAGCAGAGATGTCCGGATCCGTCACTGCGGCTGTAATCAGTGATTCATCATCGCTTTCTTTCTGTCTGAGAATGTGTTCTTCTGACCTTTATTATAGCGGCTATTTTGTCAGGTTTTACAGATAAGGATAGCCCGTAGAAGCCCACGGAATACAAATCAGTATTTTTTTTGCTCTGACAGCAAACGTTGGCCTGATTGCTTGGTTTTCTAAAACTCGCAGTGTTCTGTCATTTTTACCATCAACACACTCTAATTTTATTTTTTACTTTGTTTTTCACTTGATTAACTTGCTTGATGTGACGAGGCGTTTTCTTGTTGTAGAAACGAAGATGCCATAAGTCAGATGGCCGTGGCTCCTTTCCCACCTCTTCCTTCTGTCTACTCGGAGGTATTTGACTTTGATAACTGATAACTGTTCTCTTGGACTTTCGTTTGTACATAGATATGTTTTTTAATCGATTTAGAACTGGTCTAGCTTCAGAGCTATTCAGAGTCTTAAACCGATTCTATCTTTTCAGACACACCATATCAAGCCAAATGTTCCAGCAGAGAAGCCACGTTTGCCCGAGACCCTCGTCCTGGAGCAAAGCCCACCAGAGACTCCACAGCTCAAGGTCGGGACCCGCGCTCGTCCTGGTTTTTATTCAGATCATTTAGTGTGGAACATTATTCTGTTTACAAACAATTATAAATGTATGTTTTTTCTATGTTTATTGCAAATATTTCTGGATTATAACTAACGTCAAGTATTATATTTAATGACTATGATTGTATCTTGATTATATGCCTTTTTGTAAAGTGCAATAGATTGTAATATCCTTCTTTAGTTTATAAAGCACCTTAAAACCAACACAGTTGGCCAAAGTGCTGTTCACAAACAATAAAACAGTAAAAAGTGTAGAATGCACTTAGTTATAAAGAATTAGTTATAAAAACAAATATAAAGCAGAGGCAACACAATAAAACAGTTTAAACCAACATCTCAAACTGGGTTAAAACGGCAAGGAAAATGTGTGTCTTCAGTAGAGCTTTAAAAACCAGAAGTTAGTCTACCAGCCTAATGCGTACCGGAAACTCCTACCACAACTTCTACTGATCATAATAAAAGGTATTTTTTTTCAGTCTCGCATATTTTCAGTGATTTCCTGACGAGCCATGATGCAAGAGCACGCAACATTCTGCTTTTTTTGCGTAAAGCGTAATCAGCCGTTTGCAGTTCTGTAGCGTCCGGTCCGTTTGCGTCCTGTTCTCCACCAAGACGTGAGGTGATGCTCTCAGATGGCTCTTCCTGAACCTGTTTGCTCCTCAGGATCAGCTCCTCGCACTCGCCACCACCAGTGACGCGCTGCAGACCAGTGTCCGAGAGGAAGAGTCCACCCTGAAGGTAGAGACGCTGTTCTTTGTCCCTGAGCACACGAGACACTTAATACGGTGTA
>MU204413.1:1854900-1865760 GCA_017309775.1 Paedocypris sp. Pulau Singkep
TGCGTCCTGTTCTCCACCAAGACGTGAGGTGATGCTCTCAGATGGCTCTTCCTGAACCTGTTTGCTCCTCAGGATCAGCTCCTCGCACTCGCCACCACCAGTGACGCGCTGCAGACCAGTGTCCGAGAGGAAGAGTCCACCCTGAAGGTAGAGACGCTGTTCTTTGTCCCTGAGCACACGAGACACTTAATACGGTGTAATCCATCGCTGATTAACTAGAATAGAATAGAATGCCTTTATTGTCATTGTATCACAGGGTTAAAATGAAATTAGTATTGCTGCATTGTTTGGTGCAAAAAGAAAGATGAGATGATGGTAAAATATACACACAGAATAACCAATTTAAATAACTACAATATATTAAAATATGGTCTAAAGTAGCAAGAAACGATTTACATAATATATATAACACAATATAACACAAGATACAAGAACATGAACAGGAGAAAAATGCACTTGACAAAATATACATAGTGCAAAGGCAAATATAAATAACTGACCTTATAAAAATACATTAATTAATACATTTCTGAATGATGTTGAGGTTATAGGTTTATTTACGCGTAAAGTAAAGTGAGTGAGATGGTCCCTAGGGCCACATTGACAATGTCGAAATTGTGCTCTGCTTTTAACCCATCCAAGTGAAGTGAACACACACTGGAAAAAAGTTCAAAAAATGTAATAAAAGCCGTAAACAAAATTAATTGTTTTAAAATTTTTATTTTTGTTTTTTTCTTTAGCTTTTCTTCAGCTCAATCACTAAAGCTGGTGTTCGCAATGTCATTTTTTTGTTTAAATTCTATAGATAGAATAAAGCTTTATTTTTTTTGATTAGAGAATAATTTTAGGCCCAGTGCTAATGTATACGCCATGTTTTTTAAGTTTTAAAATTATATTTGAATTGATTGACATTGTGTTATGTCTGTCAAGTGATATTATGATCAAAGTGACTATATTTATCTCAGAGCCTGAAACCATTAGAGAAAGTCAACCCGGTGGAGTCCGAGTCTGCGAGCGAACCTGTGCCTGAGCAGGTGGGTGACTTTATTAACCTGACACCACATTTTCACTCATTTAACACCTTCATAGCACAGTTAGTTAGTAAATGCCGTGGTCCCCAACCCTCGGTGAAGCCCCGTGAAATGGTACGTTTGTAGGAATGGAATCAGATGAGTGCCATAAATATCAAACATGTAATGTATTGGGGGAAAAAATGAACTTTTTTGTTTTGTTTTTTATTGTTGTTTTTGTTTGCAATCTTCACATTTTCATGAGGCAGCACTTTGACCAGTGAAGCATCATTTTGGTTCTAAATCGGAAGCATCTTTTCTTCAGTTGTGCGTGTGCGTCACCCGCGTCTCCCCCACACGTGCTCTCGTAGCGGCGACTTTACTCACACGCTTTTGTGGTAATGACAAAACTAGGCGTGCCATCTGTCAGTCGAAACTATGAAGAATCTTGCTATATGAATTTTAATTTTTGAAATGTTAAACGCAATGAAACCTGACGCTTTAAGCGGTTATTTTCTCTGAATGTAAAGATCAATAATCACGATTTAGCGGGTTACTTTCTCTGAATTAAGTATTTAGCTATATAAGCAAAAGAGTGAAGTGGATCAGCGCATTACATTGCTCACACTGTCACACTGAGAGCCGTAATAACAGAATCAGTTTCATGTCAATGTTAATGCTTCTAATGTTTTTTGTGAAGCCGGGTGATGCGCACACTGAGAAGAGATGCTTCTGTTTTTGAGAATGAAAATGATTTTGACCTTTTTAGTTTCTAAGCTGTAGTAGAACTTTCTTTGTTCAAAGTATAAACTAGGAAATATAATCAAGTCTAATTTTAAAACCGTGTCTGACATTTTACAACAAAAAGCAAATATAGATTTTGTAGAGTTTTTTTTATATATATAAAATTATACTCCATTTAATAGATTTTTATTTTTGGATATAAAAAGAAACTTTATCATAAAGTAAATACTGGACCATAGTAAAAATGGTAAATCACTTTATATTCATATATTGGTACTGGTAACAGTTTTTTTTATTTTATTTTGAATGCAAGTTTTAATGAAAATAAATACTATTATATGAATACTATTATATTAATATGTGAATATAAATGCTATAATACTATATATACAATACTGCTATAATACTACTAAAATCTAAAAAATAACGCAATTTTTCCGGGCTGCGAAAAATTATCAAACGTAGACCGGTCGGGTTGCCATAGACTGAAGGTTGGGGACTACTGGGTTAATGAATGCAAATTTTGAAATCTCTGTCTGAGTGCCACACGGTGTTGTTGGCAAAGTTTTTTTTTTTTGCTAACTCTGTTTTTTTTTCAGATTATAAATCTTCCAACAAAGCAGAGAAATGCCTGTAAACCGCTGGGAGCTGCTGTGGAGGTCACAGGGTCATCCGTGTCCACATCCGGACCCAGTACCGACGCAGAGTCCGATAGCAAAGGTCAGAAACGGGTGGAAAACGTTGTTTACTGAAAGAAACCCAAAGCTGCATTGTCTTCTCTGACTGATGTTTTGGGGTTTTACCATATTTACGTGAATATAAGCACCCTTTTTTCTAATTTTTGACACTTAAAAACTTGGGGCGTGCTTTTACTGTAATTGCCAATTTCAAATATGCGCGTAAATATAAGGCCCCATTTTTCTGTATTTCAAGTCAGGAACAATCACAAATAAACAGAAACACCGTTGTTCAGTAGTCAGACGTGCGTACAGTATAAGCTTTAGACATAAACATTAGACACGCCCCGGCACTTAACAGAGACAAAATAACACTAGAAGAAGTGAGATTAAGCTAAATACAGTACAATATTTTATATTACAACAAACAGAGACTACAAACCACGACAGCTTAGCTTAGCGCAACCAGCTACAAACAAGTCCAATGTGTCATCGCAGAAAGAGTCGAAACGTAAAGGAGTAAAAAAATTCCAGGGAACAGACACAATCAAAACGCTGGGTCGCTGCACAGGGAATAATAATTTTTCCTCTTCACACGGCGTTGGATAAACAGAGAGCTGGAAACAGGCCTGAGCTTGAAACAATTGCTCTGCACTTGTGTGGAGTCTAACTGGAGCGCAAAGGATCTTGGGAAATTAAGTTTTGACCACTGGAATCAACTTTTTGCCATCTATTATTCAAGTAAAACGATATAAAAAATAATTGAGTCACAAGTTAGTTTGTTAAATAAAGAAAAAATAGTATTTTTTTTTTAGAGAAGATAAGCATAATTGAACCAGTAATTGAAAATAATTAATTTGTGGGGGTGCTTATATTTGTGTAAAGTGCTAAAAAATCATTTTTTTTTCTTTTTTATGTAAAAATGGTGTCTGTCTTTTTGTCTGTTGGTCTATCTTTCAGATCCTTCCACATGCCCCATAGTTCCAGGACAGGAGACGGTTATTGAGATTTCCAAGGGCCGATCCGGACTGGGTCTCAGTATAGTCGGAGGCAAAGATACTCAACTGGTACAGAGACATTCAAAATATTCTTTGTTACTGAAAGGCATTGATGTTTCCGTTCCATGTTTTTCATCGTTCTGTTACATTGATTTTAATCAGTCTGGATCTTACACTGGTCCGTCCCACATTTTAAAAGGAAAATAGATAAAATGATAGATCTTATCAGGTATACAATTGTAAAATTAAGAGTCAAGAGCAGGTTGCAGTTTCTGCCAAGTGTAAAGTTTAGTTTGGTTTAGTGTTGGAACACTTTTGGCTTGGGTTATAGAAATAGAAATAGAAATAGAATAGAATAGAATAGAATAGAATAGAATAGAATAGAATAGAAAAGAAATCTATTATGAACGGTACAACAAATTTACATAAACCTTTCCAGCTGAGGTGAAGTTTCACAGTTGTTGTATGATATTGCACATGGGTTTTTTTTTTTGCATAATATACACATTTTTAAAAATATATCCATTAGAGAGCTATATATACAGTGTTTATGTACATGGTGGCAGTATACATTGGATGGGTTATGTGATATATGTGATTATGGGTATGAGCTTGGTGTTATGGAGCTGGGTTATAGTTTAGTTGGTATTGGGGTTATGGTTAAGGTTAGGCTGTGCGAGCATCAGACCCTTCACTTTGTTACACTTCACTTGTTTTAAAGAAAGTTTACACTATATTTCTGTTCATTTGAAGTTCATCCTGTCGAACTGTTAGTCTTGAATTTAATTTATTTTCCCATTAACCGTTCCTAAACCACAACACACCCTTAACATTCCATTTTGTTCACCAACACTACACAGTTAAATTTCCTTTCGTTCACCCTCAATAAATCATAAATATTTCATTTCGTTCACCACAATTAACAGTTATCATTCATTTCGTTCCCCACAATAAATCATAAACATTCCATTTCGTTCCCCACAATAAATCATAAACATTTCATTTCGTTCCCCAAAATGAATCATAAACATTTCATTTCGTTTTCCCACAATAAATTCAGAGAACTGAAATAGTTTTTATTCAGTTTGAATAGAAACGGGGAAAAAAAATGAGTTTGTGGTCAGAAACTACAAACCACGAGCGAGTTGCTTAGCTTAGCGCTAACAAACGCGTCCAATGTTGCATTGCAGAAAAAGTCAAAACAGTCGAAAATGCAGAACACGGTCAAGGAGTAAAAAATTCCAAGTAAGAGACACAATCAAAACGCTTGGTTGCTGCACAGGGGATAATAATCCTTCACTAGGATCCTCTTCACACGCCGTTGGATGAACAGAGAGCTGGACAGGCCTCTCACTGTGCCGTGTCCAGACTGATGCAACGGCTCTTGGGAAATGGAGTTTTGACCACTACAATCGACTTTTCCTTATCTGTCATTCAAGTAAAACAATATTGAAATAATATGAGTCACAAGTTAGGATCATTAAATGAAGAAAAAATAGTATTTTTAAGAGAATAATAACGCAATTGACCCTAAATAATCCGAGGGATGCTTGTATTCACGTAAACGCGGTATATATACTGTAGATGTGTCAGTAGTTTTTGTGGTGCTCTGTCATTTCAAGGTAAGACATCTGTAGTTTACCTTTTCATTGTTGTTGTTCCCTCTGGAATCTTCTGGTTTTTTCAGGACGCCATCGTGATTCACGAGGTTTACGAGGAAGGTGCCGCAGCGCGAGACGGGCGACTCTGGGCAGGAGATCAGATCCTGGAGGTCAGGAGTTATTGTGCTTGGTTTATTTCTCTCTCTCGCTCACTGTATCTTTCTCACTCTCTCTCTTTCTCTCTCATTCTCACTGTCTCTCTCTAACAAGGAATCTCTCTCACTCTCTCTCTCTCTCTCTCTCACTCACTCACTCACTGTATCTCGCACTCTTTCTTTCTCTGTCACACTCTTTTTTTCTCTCTTCCTCTCTGACGGTCTCTCTCTCTCCCTCCCTCCCTCTTTCTGTCTCTTTCTGTGTCTCAATGTCTCTCTCTTACTCTCTCTGTCTCTCTTTTTCTTTCTCTCTCTCTCTCTCTCTCTCTCTCTCTCTCTCTCTGTCTCTGTCACTCAGTCTTAATTTGGCCTCTGCTCACACCTGGTGGACATAAAGAGAACTGCGTTTTTTGTTTCACATGGCAGCTTGATTACGTAAATGTTTCACATGAAGGTGAACGGCGTGGACCTGCGCAGCGTGGCTCACGAAGACGCAATAGCGGCGCTGCGGCAAACACCGTCGAAAGTGTGTCTGATTGTCCTGCGCGATGAAGCCCAATACAAGGATGAAGAAAACCTAGACGTGTTTCTGGTCGAGCTTCAGAAGAAGACGGGACGAGGACTAGGCCTGAGCATCGTCGGGAAGAGGTGGGACACATTTCTTTTGGAAAAATAATATGTACAAATGTGTTTACATTTCTATAGAAATGCATATCTTGTGCATAATTAGTGTGTGGACATTTATTTTTCAAGAACATGTGAATATATTTTGATTTAATAAACATTAATTTAAATACACTGATGCACACGTTTATACGGACAGTATTTATGTATTTTGATTATGGAATTGAAAAGTTCTAATAATAATAATAATAAATAACATGGCTATTAAGTGATATAAATCAACATTATATTGTAACATTGTGTTGACCTTACGAGACCTAACAGGATTTGTAAAATCTGATTTTGTTCTTTTCTATTAATAGAAATGGCAAGGGTGTGTTCATCTCGGACGTGGTGAAAGGTGGCGCGGCGGACCTGGACGGCCGACTGATGCAGGGAGACCAGATCCTGTCTGTGGACGGAGAGGACATGAGACAGGCCTCGCAAGAGACCGTCGCCGCCATTCTCAAAGTCAGTTTCACGTCTGTCCCACTGATAATTATTCCTGCTTGTGAGATGCATGAGGTGTGGAAGGTGCAGTGCAGGGACTCTGCCGCTAGGTGACACTGTTTCACTGCACTTATGACTCGGGAGAAATTGATACCACAAGTGTTTAAATCGATAATGAAGTCACAGTCATGGATGCTTTTCTTGGGAGAGACTGTCACATCTGTGGCTCAACCTCGCAGTCTTTTTTATTGGGCGCGTGTAAACCCTCTCTAAATTTGTGCTTTTCGTTCCTTTAGTAATTGGCATCGGTTACATATTTTTGGAGTAGTAACGAAGGGTGGCAGAATTCATCCCCGGAAAAATAGATCCAACCCAAGTTCAATTAACCGCTTGCATTTTCCATGCTTACATCGGCTAAGAATAGTGGCGCCTTGATCGGGCACAGACTAGTAGAGGACGAGGACGCTCCACGTGCGTGTAAACAAGCAGGCCGAGTAGGAAGAACCCGTGCCAAACCTGCGTCCTGTGATCCTGCAGTGTGCCAAGGGCAAGGTGGTACTGGAACTGGGCCGACTGAAGGCCGCTTCCTGGATCTCACCCAGAGCCAGCTCCAAGGGAAGTCAGGTGTGTGTTGGTGTGTGGCGTGAGTTTGTGGAAGCTCACTAACCAGGCGTGACACTTCTTCTCCTTCTCTGTCAGATGAGCCATGTGAGCGCCAACAGCAGCACCGCCCCCACTGTGACTCCGCCCCCACCACACGCCCCCAGCAACAACAACCGGAACGTGCCGGAGGCCAACGGCAAAAGCGCAGGTACGTCTCACAGCAGGCGGCCATGACCTAATGACAGACCATAAACAGAAGTGTAAAGCCACTAAACGGAAGGTGAAAGTCAATAAAGCAGCCATAAAAGTTCCTCATGTCCATGAATCCCTTCGTTGTTCTTCTTTGTCTTTTAAAAACGCAATCACATGTGATCTTTTAGAAAATTTTAGAAAAACTTTTAGAAATCCGCTTTTGTGGCATGGATCTCGTCGTATTGATCTTCAGGGTTCGTACGGGTGCTTGAAATCCTTGAAAATGCTGCAAGTTCAATGATGTGTTTTCAAGGCCTTGATTGAATTTGAAATGAAGTGCTTGAAAATGCGTGAAATTATCCAGTGGAATCCGGATAAGTGCACGTCTTCGGGAACAAATCCGAACTTAGGCTGTTCAAGTGAGTCTCATGAATGACAGATGTCGAATTTCTTAGTTTAAATAAAGTTAGAATACAAATTTTGCCTATAACGTTAGTAAAGTCTACTAATATGTAATGTCCATTTTATTCCACCAATACCACAAAACTTTCCCCCAAAATGGTAATGTTTCATGTTGATTGTGGTTAGACATAGTTTAAAATATAAATTATGCCACATCTGCAGGGTGCTGAAAAAGCTTGAACATGGACCTTGAAAGGGGAAAAAACGATTTTCGAATCAAAATGCAGACGATATACTGTAGATGTATTTGCTATTGATCGGATGGTTGTCCTGCTCTTTCAGCAGCAGATTCCGGCCTCAGGACGGTGGAGATCGTGCGGGTGAGAGACACACACACACACACACACACACACACACACCTCATCATTCAACACTGGGCTCCGACACATACAGCCCTGACGTGTCGGTTCTAACGGGTCACCTCAGTTTGATTGTCGACCAACCAATGAAGTTCACACTTGTTCTTAACGTTGTTTTTAATAGGAAATACCATTTTTGTAGTCATTAAAAACAGTTTTAACTTTACGTGATTGTGTGAATATAAACACCTGTTTTTTTCCAATGTTAGCGGCTCAAATACAATCCACCCTCCTCCCTTTTCAAATATAGATGTGAATATAAGCGCTAATTTGTCCAAATTTCACAGGAGCAACCACAAATAAATGGATATACTTTTATTTACTTTTAGTTTTCATAAGCTCAATAATAGAAATAAAAAAAAAAAACATTTGTCACGCATTGACACATGTGAAGCAGCAAAATGCGACATATTAGAACAAAAAATAATACTTTTTTGGAACATATAAGCATCTGTTAAACTAGAGCAAACGACTGGAAGCAAAGTTCCAACGCGTCGGAAAACAATCGGAAACAAAGAACACTGTCAAGGAGTCGATAGCAGGGAACAAACACAATCAAAACGCTAGATATACTGTGCAGGAGGAAATAATCCTTCGCTACGATCCTCTTCGGGTAAAGAGACACTCTTTGGAGTGTAAAGGCTCTTGGGATTTCTGGAAGTTGTAGTTCTGATCACTGGAAACTTTTTTTTTTATTTAGTCTTCAAGTGAAACGATATCGAAATGATACGAGTCAGAAGTTAGGTTCGTTAAATAAAGAAAAAAAAGTGTCTTTTTAAGAAAAAATGTACGTAATTGAACCAGACATGTAAAAATAAATTTTTTTTTAATTGATTTTTTTTTTTCTTTGGTATTTTTATTTTGTTTCTGAAAAATCAGGTGGGTGCTTATATTGGCGTAAATGCTGTATGTTAAAATAACACATGTATGTAACTAAAATAATGTTTGTTTTGAATTTGAAACATCTTAGGAATGCCCATTAAAAATTAAAACTGCAAATATGCAGTATAAAGTATGAAGTGAGAGTGTACATGTGACAATGTACGGTACTGTCTTATTTGAACCGGAAGGAATTTTGTAGCAAATGTCTAAAAATCGCAAAGTCCTGCCACCTTGTGTCAGG
This sequence comes from Paedocypris sp. Pulau Singkep, assembly GCA_017309775.1. Taxonomy (NCBI): domain Eukaryota; kingdom Metazoa; phylum Chordata; class Actinopteri; order Cypriniformes; genus Paedocypris; species Paedocypris sp. Pulau Singkep. Next base: position 1,863,938 of record MU204413.1, read on the forward strand.
AAGAGGAAATACATGTGGCTGATGTTTTAAGGCTGTATGATTTGACCTTGCTTTTCAGCATGATTGAGCTTTCTTCTTTTTCCCAGGGTCCCACAGATTCCCTGGGCATCAGTATCGCGGGGGGCAAGGGAAGTCCGCTGGGTGACATCCCCATATTCATCGCCATGATCCAAGCCAACGGAGTGGCTGCCCGCACTCATCGCCTGAAAGTATTCCACCTCCACTCTATTCCACATTCTCCACTTCCTATTAGTGTAAATCAGGCTAAATGCTATTGATTCATCATTACAGCATAATTTAGGTGTGAAGGGCACTGCTGGGGATCGGGTTTGCATCGGCGTGAATGGTTGTGGAGCTGTTTTCCCTCCAGACTTGCTCTTATTCTGTCTGCTCTGTTAAAGGTCGGTGACAGGATTGTGCGCATTAATTCCCAGTCTCTGGACGGCTCGACTCACGCAGACGTTGTAAATATGTTGAAGAACGCTTACGGCACCATCGTCCTGCAGGTACGCCACGTCTGACACGCTGCTTTGGCATTTCAGCAGTTCAATAGTTCTGCTCTTTGTGGCTCTAAACGGCTTTATCAATCGATTCCAGACGCATTTACTGGTATTAATATAGTTTTTGAAATAAATAAGTTGTCTATTTGTGTTTATTGGGATCTGTCGCAGTGATGGAGGAAAAAGTACTATGTAGAAGTTATTTGTGGGTAAATGTGTTTATTATTCAGCGAGATTTAAATTGAGTGTGCCACTTTTCCCACATTCATAAATTAATTTGCGCAATAGTCTCGAACCTTGATGTTTTTTTTTTTTTTTTTTTCATTTACTTTTCTTAATTAGCGCACAAACATTTGATCAATAACATTGTGATTTGTTTTGATTTTGTCAGAATAAAAAATATTGTAAATTCAATAAATGGGTTATATCACATACATATAGTTTTTATCTACACTCTACTTTTTTAATTATGAAATGTTTAAATGACTGAATAAAAGAAATGTGTATGCATTCTCTCTCTCTTTCTCTCTCTCTCTCTCTGTGTTGCTGGTTGTGTGTGTTCAGTGTTGTGTACAGTGCGTGTGTGTGTGTGTGTGTGTGTGTGTGTGTGGTGTTAGTGGTTGGTGCTGTGTCACTGGACTGTTATCAGCCGCGTGCAGCTGTGCGGCGCTTGTGCACGGACCGCCAGATAATCCCAGTTCTTTATGCAAATGTGGCGTTATCAGCGCGGCTCCAGGAGGAATGCACAGGGCTTTTAAACAGGGGAGACCGGCCTGCAAAGCCCCGATTACAGCGGCTCACGGGGCAATTATTGTTTAGATCTCTCTCTCTCTCTCTCTCTCTCTCTCTAACTCTATCTCTCTCTCTCTCTCTCTCCCTCACACTCTCTCTCTCTCTCTCTCTCTCTCTCTCTCTCTCTCTCTCTCTCTCTCTCTCTCTCTCTTCTACTGTCTCTCTCTCTCTCACACACACACACTCTCTCTCTCTCTCTCTCACACACACTCTGTCTGTCTGTGTCTCTCTCTCACTCTCTCTCTCTCTCCTACTGTCTCTCCCTCTCCCGCCTCTCCTCTCTCACACTGTCTGTCTTTCTCTCTCCCTCTGTCTCCCGCCCTCTCACTTAGTCTCTCTCTCTCTCTCTCTCTCTCTCTCTCTCTCTCTCTCTCTCTCTCTCTCTCTCTCTCTCTCTCTCTCTCTCTCTCTCTCTCTCTCTCTCTCTCTCTCTCTCTCTCTCTCTCTAACTCTATCTCTCTCTCACTCTGTCTGTCTGCCCCCCCCTCTCTCTCTCAAGTAAAAGTAATTTTTTACCTTGTTTTTTAATTG
>MU204413.1:1870234-1886708 GCA_017309775.1 Paedocypris sp. Pulau Singkep
CCCCGTCTTCTCTCCTTCATGCGGTTTTAACAAAGGCCTGTAGGTTCTTCAGCTTTCTCCATCTTCACCTCAAACGTGCTTGAAAGACTGAGTCTAACACGGCCGTGAATCGCGTTGTGCTGAAGAAGCTTCAAGTTTCTCCTGTCTGCTTCATTAACCTATTAAGAATCCAGAGTTATTCGGTTTTTCAAATTCCAATTTATTGCAGAAAACATCTTGTTTGGTTTTAACATTCAGGTGTAAATATCTCATGTTTGGGAAATAAATGTAATACAGTAAATTTCTACTATTTATTTATACAGTTTCATTGGTTTCAACACAGCAAACTTGCAGTCGAATGAATAATTGTTTTTTTTTTTTAGAGAACAGCAAATGACACATTAACAACACACGTGTGTTTTCACTGATGATTAATCGATTTTTGGATCCAGTGCGTCAGCGTTCTGCGGAAAACCTCTGTAGCGATTGGCGGAAGTTACATGACTGTTATTTTCTCGTCAGTCTGTTGAAACGCTTCGTTCTCGTACACGTGATTGTTGTCGCTGCTCCTGGAAAAAAAAATCCGAGAATATCAATTAATGTTGAGTTTTGAGGCTAATAGTTCAGGCATCTTTCATGATGGACAAATTCAGCATCTATTAGTGGAAAATGCAGCAATGTATAGATTGTATATTTGGCCAACAGTGGGTTCTGATCACGTGGTCTCATTACCCACAAATCAGCTCCGCCACCCCAGTTTAGATTACGAGTGTAAAATAGTTTTAAGAAAAAAAGCTGTGAAAATTAAAACACGGAACATTGGGCCCAGTTCTGTCGACCTGCTTTACGCCTCAATATGCCAAAAAAACGTTCTCTATTATCAATAAATGATCGACAAAAATGATAAAAAAATAAATAATATTAATTTAAAAAAAAAACAAAGTGGTTGGAGTCATCTTCTGTACTTCTATATTACAGAAATGAACCTTTATTGGTGTTTTATGGATTTGTCAAATCACAGTTTTTCTTCAATCTGCCACCAGATCTTCATGAATATTCAAAGTATCACTCTTTCAACACTCCTCTTATTCTAAAGCATAACTCTGATTTCCTTTCATTCTGGCCAGGTGAACATCTGCTTGTTCTGAACTAGGATTACCTGTCGGCGGCCGATGATCCGTTAGTCATGCAGTACTCGCCCGAAGACGCGGCCTGGCTTGAGTCGACGCTGGAGAGAAACGCCGTTCAGCTTCACTGCATCTACACGAGGAACACACAAAGCCTCACCTCGGAGATCCACACCAGGCTTTGTTGACGAGGAAGACGACGAAGACGAGGAAGAGAAAGCCCGCCACCGCGATGATTCCCGTCAGCCAGTTGGGCAGCCGGTTCTCTAGAGGCGTCAGAAGGCAGGTTTACCAGCGGCAGACCTCACACTCGCTTCTGCTTCCAGTACCTGCCTGAGCGGCGACGGGAGCCAGCGTGAGCAGAAGCCCGTACAGCACCACCATCACCGTCCTCATGTCTGCTCGTCTGAGGAAGCTCCTGCGCTCCTCTCACCAGGAAACTGCTCCACACGGGGCCAGTCAATCATTTACCCGCCGCGCCACAGTCAACAGGTGATGCCACCCAGCGCTTGTCCTTTATCAGAGAACAACTGCTGCGATGTTCATGCGCCTTCTCACCTGCTTTTGACTCGCACCCCAGTGTGGCGTTCCTGCTCCACCGAGGCCTAGCAGGTGTAGGAGCCAGAAGCCACCTCAGATCTCGTCTTGGCGTGTGGTTTGTCCATTAGTGATAGATGATTGTCCACTGTTGGATCGTGGAGTGACTCGGCGTCTCCAGTTACTGTTTAGCAGAAGCAGAACCAGCCGGGTTTGTGAAGGAAGACGCGGGAGAAAAATCATTAACCACTTGTTTTGTCTCCGTACAAGATTCTCAGATGTCAAAGGTCATGCTCAACTTGACCTATGCCTGTCAAAAGTACAGTAGAGTCTGCTTTTCTTGCACGTGTTGAATAGAATGAGATTAGAAATGGGATTATCCTGCTGGATGTTGTTGTTGGGAAACCACTTTAAACATTTATCCTTCTGCCACTTATTCCAGTGGCTGGAATTGAGTCCAGTAATGTCATCAAATCTAAGGTGGAGACGAGTAATTTTGTGTGTAAATCTTTTATCCAGATTATTATTGTTCTCTAAACTTCAGTAAATACTTCATAAAAAAGTTTTGTTTAATTTTCTTTATATTCAAAATATTTTTCTTTTAAGTTGTTTTTCAAGACTTGTTTATATACTAGATGTGTCTCTAAAAAAACCCCATAAATATATATACACACACACACACACACACATACATACATTTTCTTTTTTTTTTTTGGGTAGTATGTGAAATTGTGTGGAAAAATCCAAATCTCTTTTTTGGCCTAAGCCGATGGAATTAAACCAGGATGAAGAGTGACAGAGCAAGTGATTAACAGAGCCTAACAGAGAGGAGAAGGCGGGGCTGAAAGAAAACAACTAGACCCGCCCCCTCCGGACCCAAGGGAGGCATCAGCGTCTCTCAGCTCCCAGCGCGAAGCTTTGTCCACTCGGAAAATTAGCAGCGCTTTATAATCAGCCGGCCCACTCATCACCGCCTCACCTCAAACACCCGCCCCCCTGATGGTGCCAGAGATAGAGGAGACCCTCTGAGAACCAGACCTCCAGCACTTTCACTGGGACCGGCCATCACAGGCTCTTAATTGAAAAGGATGATGCTGTTGTGTCCATCTCTCGGCAAACACGGCTTTTGTTGTTCCTCTTCTCCTTTGAGATCCATCCAGGTTGAACACAGCCTGTGCTTGGCCCACGGTGGGAAAAAGGCAGGAGCTGCTCGAGTTAATTGAAAAGGGGAAAGACGTTGTCAATCGCTCACCGGATGAATGTGCTGTACAGATGAATAAAACCACCTAATAGCATTAGATGTGTTTCGATGGCGTGTTTAATCCTCTGATGAGATGCGTGGAGTTCTGGCTTTGATTCCTCAGTGGGGTGAGAAAGACGCAATTAAACATCCACACGCCAGTCGCCCTGTGATGCTGAGGGATGCCGAGGCAAAGCCAAAGCTCGACGTGCAATCTACGTCATCGTCAACTTTGTTTTAAACCGCAATTTCGTACCCAAGCAGGAGGCTGCAGCACATCATCTCAGGAGAAGTAGAGTACAGATAGATATTTACAACTCAAATATATACTGTGTATGTACGTACCAGTATAAGTACTATATAGTGCATATACAGTGGTACCCCGACTTACGAATGTAAGTACGAAAACCCAAGTAACAAAATGCGTAGCTGCGAATATTTCATCCCGAGTTGCGAAAACAATTTGCTACACAAAACCGCGCGTGTGCATCAATGAGTGTAATCTGTAATCTAATTTTAACCTTCGTCCACGTCAAATGGAAAAAAAATAAATAAATAATTGTTAGCTTCAAATATATTTCTTGAAAAAAGTGAAATAAGTTTGTAATCACCCAGAATGGAGATGTTTTTTCTCTCCCTTCTGCGTCTGTGTTGCTAAGTCTAAAAATGGGGTCTCAGACACACACACACACACGCTTCAAAACAAACACTGCTTTTGGGAGAAAACGTAGGCAAATAAAGCATTAAAACACTATTTCTCGCTGGGTGTTACACGCTGAACAAGTGTCTCCCATTCTCACGAAATTACAGATGTCTCTGGGATTTGCATGACGTAATTCAAAAATGGCGGTGACCTTTCACATGAGATTGTCCGCTCTATGATTATATACTGTACAGTTAAAAACAATAAAACTGATCTGTAACATGTTTTTTTTTAAATGTAATAACAACAGTTTGTCATTTGTCATTGAATTCACAAAGTCATGGTACAGACTAGACCATGAAATCTGACATACATACAAAATGCCGCAATTAGCGAAATTTCCGCCCAACGATACGGCCGTCGGCACAGATTAATTCCGTAAATCGGGGTACCACTATATAATGTTTCGCTATTGTTTTTTTTTTAATGATATATAATGTTGTTGTTAGCTAGATACGGCTTATGCTAGTGTGTGAACAGTGATGGACGTGTGGAGCAGCAGACGAGGCGACTCTACAGACTGTGATTACTGGAGATGCGCTGAATGTGTTTTTATGGAGAACACTTGACAAGGTCGAGCGTTAGTGTGGATCCGTGATTGGTCTGGGAAATGCCCTTGGATCAGTGTTTCACAGTGGCGCTCGGGCCCCTGGGGGCCTGTAGACCGACCAATGACTTTTTCATTGGCTTTGATTCTTATCAGCTTCCCAGACCCAATATTCCCAGGGTTCAGGCGGCGTATTAACACCTCACTACCACCCGACAGTTCTTCTGCTTCTGATCTCCCCTGCTCTAGTTTTATGAAATGGTTATTTCAACCCGGAGCTTGTTGCCGGATTTTATTCAGGTTTTTTATGCACTACATTTTCCCGGTCTCGGCTTACTGGAGCGGTTTGACTGTTTTTCTATTTTTCAGGCCCTTCACTGTAGCAGATTTTTCAAATCTGTTTTCCTTTTTTAATCCTCGTCTGCTGTGTTTTTTTCCCCTGCTCTACCTTTATCGTTGTCATGGAAACAGGGGAGGAAGCTCATCGTCCAGACTTTTGAACATTTAAGCGAGATGTCCGGGAAACTCGTCTCTCGGGTAAGTGTGAGTGTGTGTGTGTGTGTGTGTGTGTGTGCTCTTTTTTTCTGTCTCAAACACATTCAGCACACGTTTCCAGGTTTGCATTTTTTATTTTTGTGGGGGTTTTATATCAAATTTAAGAGATATAGCTTTGCATATACGTATTCATAGATAGATCTCCACTTCACATCAAAGGCCTTCCTACTAAATATCACGATAAAATAACCATTTTCTTTGTTGTTTAATACCAATAAGACTTAAAGGTACCAAGACTGGTTACTCAATTCCTCTGCAAAACAGCAGAGCCAATTCACACAAGTGGAAAAAAGTGGAAGAACACTTGATGATCGCGCCATTGCGATTCACTGGAATGAAGTGGCCGAGCCAAAGAAAGAAATGGATTGGATGGTTAATCAGACTCCAATGTACCTTATCAAAGAAACGAGCGGTCACTCCCAGCACACACCCTCTGGTTTCACGTTCCCCGCACACGAGAAGAGAATGTCTTCAGAATCATGACAGCAAAAATCCATTTACAAAATGGCAATACTTTTTTCCACCTTTTAACTTTTTTTTAGCAATACGACTAATACTCTTAAAATAGCATGTACATGTACGTCTCAAAGATGCTTAAAAAAAAGGTTGTTTCCCAGAATTTGAGATTCATCTAGGACTTTGTGATTTAATCATTAAATCTTGGGCTTTGGACTTTGGTTCGGAACCTCAAGCTGTTTCCAATGATCTAGTGCGGCTGGAACTTCTCAAACTGTACCATTCAATCTGTTTGCATGTGGCGATGGACATGTGCTGCCCGAACAGCCAATCAGAGATGAGAGACCTGACCGTCCCAGTGGCCACCTCGCCCTCAACGTGCGGAGAGAACGTCTTTACAGAAAGTCAAACGTAAGAAGAATATGCTGCACACAACATAAACACTGTGGGAACACCCGGGCCACACCCGGGCCACACCCTCCAGACATCAGCCGCCGAGTCATCGCTGGGCGCTTCCGTCCAGCGGGAGGCTGGAGTGATGTAGTCCTCTGGCTGAAGGTCTGGACTCTACAGAAGAGTCCTGGTCCTCGGTGAAGCTCTCCGGGCTGCCGTCTCCGTCCAGCAGGCTTCCGCAGCTGGAGTTTGGGCTCAGCATCTCCTGGAGAAGCTCGTCCCTCACCAGGTTGCCGTCTCGGGCAGGCGCTTCGCCACCCACCAGGTCGTCCTGGTCGTTGAGGAGCTTGGCGAGGAAGTTTATGTATTTCATGGCCAGGCGGAGGATCTCGTTTTTGCTGAGCTTCTTGTCGGGGGGATGGGTGGGAATGAGCTTGCGAAGCTCCGCAAACGCGCCGTTGACGTTCTGCTGCCTCCAGCGTTCACGGCTGTTGGTGAAAATCCGCCGGACAATTTTGGGCTGAGAACCTGTGTGCACAGAGACGTGTGCGTTCAGATGGTTTTCAAGAGCCACGCGTGTTCACGAGTTCTGTCGTCAGATTCTCCCAAGCTGAAGACGGCAGATGTTTAACACCACCTCTGCTCTGCACGCTCGAGAGCTTTGACAGTAGTTTTCTTGTGAACACACCTATGGTGTTCACCAACTTCTCACTGATAGATTAGCTTTTTATCACACCCTATTAAGCCAAGAATTAATTAACCTTTCTATTATCGCTGGCATTTTACATTCAATTATTCAGGGCCATTTCTCATTCTAGACAGCTCTGTTGGAACAGGGCTATCAATGCTTCACTTTGCCTGATGCACCAGTGACTTCATATAATTACACTTATTTAAATGGATTCCCTACCTCTTCAGTTTCAGAATAATTTAAATGGGGGCTTAAAGTGGTGCGATGGCTGAAGCTGCCTTTGCAAACTTCTGTATCATATAACAACATATTGTTCGGTGGAGCTGCATCTTCGCCTGGGCTCTAGCCGCCAAAAACACTGAAGTATTTGCATTTTTATAGGCAACTAGCCGCTATCTCTGTTGGGCATTTGCTGTTAATTTTTTTTGTTTTTTTTTGTTGTTGTTTTTATTGGACTGTGTGAGTGTGGAGGGGGGCTGGTTAAATTAAACCCACAGCACTCACACACACTTGTCTCATGCTCATCTTCATCACTACTTATTTAATTTTTTTACATTTTTAATGAAAAAAATGTGTTGTAATCCGATAATCTTGCACGATATTGAGATTCTGTCATGACATGTTATGAAACTAAAATGGCAATCTGTTTCTGCAATCTTTTTATTCTGAGTTGTAGTGTTAGTTTAAGCCTTTTGTAAATTTTAATACAAATTATACAGTATTCCTGGGAAATATTAGTACTACATTTCACATACTTTTCAAATGACATGAAAAAAATACAAGAAATATGACACAACAATATTGATTATGTATTTCGATAATTGTGATATTTCGGCAATTAATCAGAAAATTAATATGAAATAAATACAAAATAATAGTGAGACATTACAACATATATTTTGATATTATTCTTTTGTCAGAGAAAAAACGGTTTCGCATTTAATTCTAGCAGAAAAAAATCAAAACAAGCCGGTGTCCGCACTTTAAATAGCACTGCGGCTGCTTAATCATTCGCTCTGAACTTACCGTCGTTGATTTCCACCTCGTACGGCGCCGGTCTGCGTTTCACTCGACTGCTGGGAAACATCCCGTACTGGTCCCCGTCAGCGAAGCCACTGGAAGAACAGCATCCGTCACAAGCCCGCAGTTACAGGCGTGTGTGTGTGTGTGTGTGTGTGTACTTCTACACGCGCATGCAGAAAAATTGAAATAATTTTTTGTGCAAAATAAATCTTATTTACATAAAATAAACCTCTAGTTTTGTGTTCTAACTATACTGTATTTATAGAAACACGAGTGTCATGCATACGCGCTCAATTTCCTTCCAATTATGGAATTAAATTGGCTTGACGACTAGCACGTTCTCAATTTCAAAGCATGCAGTTTTTTTTATTAAAGGGAAAAAAACAGCAAAGTGAGGGCGAAGCAATCATTTCAGCAATCTCTCGATATTTTTCTGCTAGGTTTTTTTTTTTTGGTTTGTGTGTATACCTGTACCGTCTAAAATTCTAAACTTGTACATTGGCTATGAAGTAAATTGGTCCTCACCTGTTAATGGTGGCGAGCGGCTGCGTCATGTTGCTGTAGAGCATCGCTCGTGCCGGGAGAGGGAACGCGGGCGGACTCAACTGCACCATTCGAGTGTCGCTCGGCGGGTCTCTGGGAGGCAGAGGCAGTGGGATCGGTGGTCTGCACAGCTCGGTGGTCTGCACCTTGTGGCTGCTGTCTACCTTCAGCTCTCTTGCTTTTATATCAGAGCTCCCTCCTCTCCTGGACAGCTCGATCACCGCCACTTCCTTTTTCAGCTCAGTGGCGTGGGGAGTCGTTTCCTTGACAACGCCATTCAAGCCGCCTCGCTCCTCTGGGAGTTGATGCTCGCCTGTCTCCGGTGTCGTGCTTTCCTGTTTCCCGCACGGGTCTCCCTCCCTGGGCGCGGCGTCGTGCTCCTGGGTGCCGGGGCTCGGTGGGAAATGCTCGGATTTCAGTTTTTCCATCATCGTGTAGCGCAGATCCGAAAGGTCGGTGTTGTCCAGTAAAAAGCGCGCGTCTTCTGCTCATCCGGCGTCTTTTAGCGTCCTCGGGTGTCACCTGCATGTGTAAGAATGCAGCTTTACGCACTTTCTCGGCGCGAGACACCTTCTCTCCTCCGCGCGCGCGCATGTGTGAAACTGAAGCACGTGCTTCGTGTTATACACACATGTAATGCACTCGAAGCCTCCTGCACAGTATAACTGCTGCTTTTGGTTCTACAGACAGTAGCTCGATTTTATGTTTGTTCATATGAATAGGAGGATAAATTAATAATCAGCGAGTGTTTAAAGTCTATATATTTTGGATATGTGCATCATTTTTCCCTCCGTTGACGCGCGTCTTCGTTGACCTGACCTTGTCCTATAATATCAGCATTTGCTCGTGGTAACTGAGATAAGAGTGTCATACGGGTGTCTCGGTTAGAAAAGAGCTTATCTGCTGCTGACATTGTTTCTCGTTTATGACAGAATATAATCCGCATAATTATTACAGGCCATTTTCAAAGACACTTTCCATGATTAGCTTATTAAATCAGGCATGAACGTGTTTAAAATATTACTAAAGAGCACTGTATTTGTGAAACATACAATTGTGTTTGTTTTGTGTGGTTTTTAATTGAATGGTATGTATATATTTTTCTATGATTTGTTTAATGTGCATTTTTTTAGATGGCAATTTTATTACCCACATATGCCATAAATGTCACAAAAAGAAAAGTCCACGCATAGTTGGCTTTAATAAACAAGGTCTACATTTTCGTGCGAGGAATTATTTTAACCTTTTCCCAAGCAAAATGTTTTAATACACTGTACTGTGTGTTTGTTTTTATTTAATTGGCTTCGTATTTGGAATTTTATCATCAGATGCACTTCTATTAGATTTATTGTAAATGTACACAGATTAGATTGTTTGATTTCGTTAAAACACAACACTTTATTTTATGTTTTATTTGTTTTGGTTTATAAAAGAAAACCAACGTTGCAATCGTTTTGGTTAATATATATTCCCCGAAATAGCCGAATCGAGTCGTTTTAAACTGATTCAATAAGACCAAATTTAATACAAACGAAGAATATAATTCACAAAAAAAGATGGAAAAAAAATGTATGTGATTAACTCTTCGTTTTTAACGAACGTAAAACGTTACTGGATAAACGTTTCCACTGGCGGAGGTTGTCTAATCTTAGCGACTAACGTAAAATAACAAATAAGCTTTATTAAGCTTTTTTGTGAGATCCGTTCCAACTTTCGATTCAAACGTGGAAAATGAACTATCTGTTAATAATAATCACAACATTATTGGCACATCGATGCTTAGCTTTTCTTTAGGCTCATGGGCCTACGCTGCTATAAAAACATTACAACGTCTAAATATGTACATCTAATTTTACAATCCGCAAATCATATTTCAGCGATATAACACCGAATTATGATTTGTTTATGCATAAAATGAGCGCAGGAACAGCAATAGGCGCCGCTTACCGTCGTCGGGCGGTTGATGTTAGTGTGTGCATGGAGCCATTTTGTAGAGGGTCATCCATGTCTGAGGTTTTAGATGCACTGAAGTACTGTGTGGAACTGGAAGTGAGGTCTATATAATTCCACATCACGTCCAGTGCGCGCGCCCCTCCGCACGGGGAGCGGAACACGGGCGCAATGTGGCCAGGCGAGATAAGAACGCGGCAGCGGCCACTGCGCGCTCGATAAGCCCCTAAACCCATTATTTATGAAATGATTCATTATTATTTTGCTTTTTATCGAGGGCAAATGCGAGGAGAAAAATATAGACTTATATTGTGAATGGACATGCATAAAAAAATAACTCAGCAGATTGAGTGGGAAAAAAACGAATGCGTAATATTGTCGAACCGCTTCGGGGTCCAATCAAAAATTAATTATGCGGCCGAAAGTAACACATTTTCAGTGATATCAGTCGGCGATGTTGAGTAGAAAGGGCCATTAGGTGGCTTGTTTTCGCAAATTCCTGCGTTTTCGGATTAAATAAGAAATGCCAAGCTTCGTGAACCGAACTCGGAAATTGTATTGACTTGCACTGCATTTTTCGTTGTGTTGCACAATGTCTTGTCTAAGGCAAGACTATTCTTTTATTTTATTCCTTACAGGGATTACATGATTTTATTTAATTCTATATACTGCAATGTATGATTGTTATAATGCCCATTTAAACAAACAACAAATTTAACAAATTTAAAAAAAAATTTAATTCAATTTCTGTGTCAATACATGTCTAATTTATTAAATGTATGTCCAATCACATTTTTTATATATAAAATATAAAGCAGTATACAAACACACACACACACACACACACACACACACACACACACACACACACACACAGTGTTACTGTAGATGAAAACATTTATCTAAATAATTTTCACGGAATGTAACCCATGGAAGTGCTAATATCGTTTCATATTTATGTCAACTATTGTTGGAGAGATGTCAGTTACTGCTGGCTTGCTGCTGATGTGTAAAGCACATTAGTCGTTGTCAACACGTTTACTCAAATATTAGATAAGGGCTTAATTGTGCGTTAGAGAGGGCTGTCAGGTAGTAGGTGAAGCCGAAGATAATGCATCTTCATGAATGAATGTATGAAATGCGGGAAATAAAACGTGAAATAATCAGCCCAATCATCTACGAGCCTTTGATCTCTGGCCTTTGTTGGTTCATTGCCGCGGATTCCCAGTGATTTGGAAAGGATGCCCTGCGAGACTCGCCAGAATTTGGTGTAAACCTCAAAGGACCACCTTGCGCAATGAGATAAGACGGTATCAGTGAGCCAGCAACCCTGGGTTCATCCATCAGACAGGGATGAGAGCCGCTGGGCGCAGGCCATTGGCAGACCACGGTCCCGTTATAGTCACACACATGCAGCATCCCAAATAAATCTGCTGTGAATTTATTCGCATTATTCCTAAATGTTGGTAATAAATTCCAACGTCAGGAACATTATATTTGCTCTAAGATGCGAACCTGAGAAGACTAACCCTCTTCATCTCATGACGCGCATCAATCGGTTCTTCACACTTGGGAGAGTGACTTCAGGGAAGCGCTCAGAACATTCCAACTTTGCCAGACCAAGTCGGGGCGCTTCCCTTAACACCGAATTGCACGGTTCCTCCTAAACAGGAAATCGTAACGGTTCCATTCCGTGCGAGGTGTTGAAGGCTTCACTGCTGTCACGACTGGAGGAGCTTCTCCGGTCACGACCAGCTTCCTGCAAACTTCCCCGGAAATTCGGGTCGTGCTGGGTTAGAGTGAGGCCCGAATTCGTCTTACCTTAATAGTTTAAATTGCCTTTTAAATATTTAAAATTCTAAAATAATATTTAAAAAGTTTTTACATTTTTACTAATTGTCAATCCCATCAAATTGTTCATTATGTAACCGCTTTATTCTGCTACCGTGAAAAATTTGAAGTAAAAGAGTTGTAGAAGAAAAAAAAAACCGATATATAAAGAAAAGTAGGAGGAAAGTGTGATTGAATGTAAAATGCGAAAAGACAAAAATAAAATGTTGTTAGTTAATGTATAACGTTTATTTTTAACACACGAATTTAGAGAGAGTCCGTGTCTTGGGCAATTTGAATTACGTTTTCTAGATTATAAAATCGTATTGAACGTTGTCTGTTTTTCATCATCCCGAATTCTGTCATTTTAGGTGAGATTGTATTTAATGTTGCTAACGCGTATTTAAATTTGGTTCAATTAAAAGAAAAATCTCTTTCAAAGAACCGAGTCTTTTTGTTTTAGTTCACAAAAAAAAGATTGCCTTTTACGTGCAAACCAATCCACTGATCTCATGGCTGCTGGTTAATTACAAAACTGTAATCTCGAGTGCATTTGACTTTATTTTGAATGTTCCAAACGAACTGCATTTGTTTTTTGAAGAAGTTCGCTGCAAGCCAGTTTCTAGTTTTCTCTCTTTTTTTAAACACGTGTTCTGCAGTGTCGACAAATGTGATGTCAGGATTTGCGCCAGGGTTTAAAAAAAATAAATAAATAAAATAATAATATTAAGTGGATTTACTCGATAATGTGTCGCCCTCTAAAGGCTACAAAGCATCACTGCAACTCACGGAATATTCTACTAGATAAATAGAAGAATCTATATATAGAATCTAGTCTATATATATTGATTTTACAATTTTACATCTTTTAAAATTAACACAAATAATGTTGTTATTTATAAATGTGTTTTGCAGAAATTATACATTCTCTTCCGTTTCTAAAATATAAGTATCAGAGGTGTGAATTTGGTGGATATTTTGCGCTCGACTTTTATGTGACAAATAAAATTTGAATTTGACTTGGACTTTAACTCGTGACGTTCACTAGGACTTTGTAGACTTGGTACTTCACTTAAAATCCCCAAAGATTTAAAAAAAACAACAACAACAACAACAACAACAACAACAACAACAACAAAAAACTACTTCGGACTGCTGGTTATGTGCGCCCGCGTGTGATAGAGAGCATGCGCACAATCGGCATGGCGTCCAATCAAAGTCCCGGAGATTGTTCGATTTGATTCAGCCGCGGGAACTACAACGTGAACGCGCCGTTTGCAAAATGATACAGATATAGTTTCGTTTGGCTATATAAATTACAGGTTAGCAACAAAAACGAGTTGCAGTTTCCAGTATGTAAAACTTGCGAGTCGAAGATTAAAGTTGGAGAAGCCACAACTTCCATCTTTGTTCGACTCCTGAAGCTGCACAAAGGTACGTTTGAATGAATGTTAAAAGTAGTTTGTAGAGAGTGGTTCTCTCTCTCTCTCTCTCTGCCCCCCCCCCCCATCTCTCTCTTTCTCTGAGGCAAACCATGTTGTCTATATATTTTTATTGCGCCGAATATTGTTTTCACAGCCACAGCGCCGCATGCTGTAAAAAAGAATTGTCTAAATGGATCATTCCTTTTACTGTTCGAGAGTTAAAGATCCGATTCAGTTAAAATAATCGAACTTTCCACCGAGAGACGCAGCATTTATTCAGAAAATTACATTTGTATCTTTATGCATCTAAATTTTATGAAATTAAATTTGTATCTTTAAGCATTTTTCTTTCATTATATATATAAATATAAATACAGATATATACTTTCATTACTTTTTATTTTTCTTTTGAAAAGACTCAAAAGTCAAACCGTATGTCTTTGGTCTTGACTCGAGACTTGTTGGCTATTGAAAAATTGAACTTGAGGGCAATGAATTGAGACTTGCCAAACAATGACATTGACCCATTTCTGAGACGTGTATTTAAATGCTGGCAGTGGTTTAAATACTAGCAGTGAATAATGTCCGTTTTGCATTTTTATATTTGATAGTAAAACTAAAATTAAACCGGCGTCAATGGAAAATAGTACCAATTGCTCATTTAGTAAACAAAGTTTTTCAGCATTGCATACATTTTGTTAATATTACGGGGTGGGGGCACAAAAGGGGTGTTTTTTTTTTTTTTTTTTTTTTTTTGCATTTTATAAATAATTAAACAATACACGCACACATTTTGATGCGTCATCAATTTTGAAAAAAGTTAATTGATCAATTTTGATTAAATAAAGCTTTTTTATTTCACGTTAGTCGCTTGCTTTGCAGTTTTTCTAAATGTCCAGCAGATGGCGCTGTTCGCTCGATTTCTCCTCTGCGTCTTCACTCCCTATAAGGTTACGCACGCAGATGCTTCTCGCCGAAGAGAAGCGCTTTCGGAAAGTTGTTCTCTTTCTACACACATTCTTTCCACTTTAACCATTTTTCCCCTCCTGACTTTTCTTTATGATAGATTAAGCGCAGGGTAATCGCGTGCATTTAAATCCTGTCTTTACAACTCCTTGGTCAAAATGTGTTATTAACTCAGTCTTTCAGTTTGTTATTTTCCTTGCGTCTTCCTCACACAATAAAAGCAGGTTTCCTTCACTCAGAACTGTAGGAAATGTAAAGCTCTGCACTATAACAGGAAGCGGCCGCACACAAACACGAGTGAATGAGGGCCACTGTGGCGGTTTACTTGGCCGTTACGTTTTCAACAGATTTATTTTACCCGAAAGCGACTTACAAATCAGGTTGAGGTTACACTCTGGTCTCAACTCGTTAGCACTTGCGGGAAATACGGAATTGTCCCGTATCTGAGATTGAATTGCGGGTCGGTTATTGTCCCGTGATTTTGATAGTTCTTTTTAAAAGCAGCGTGACTACTACTAATCATCCCTCACTACTCTCTCAGACCGCATTTCAATTGTAGACTGTGTATTTTTAATGTCTCGGTGAACATACTTTACTGAAACATGTTTGAAGCTGCGATCACAGTATGTAAAGGGATGATGATGATGATGATGATGATGATGATGTCGTCGTCGCCCCGCCCCCGATCCGTCCTTTACTTTCTGGTATTAAAGGTGGTACCGCTCGGTGCGGCGGCTGCAGATGTGTGTCGCTCCTCTTGTCTCATCTCTGCAGGCGGAGTGTGATTCATCCATCAGCGCGGCGGGAGGTGGTTCGGTCTGCGCTATAAATACGCGGCCCACGCGGTGGCGGGTGCGGAGGAGGCGCTGGCGTTACCTCACCGCTGTTCACACGTCCACGTCAAGCTCTGAATCACCCGCTTGCTGCCTTCTAGTTATTCAAATCGTTTTCTTCCTGGAGCGCATCAGCATCAGCCGGAGTGGGGGAGGCGGGTGTCACGCGTCCACGTGTTCGGGGATGATGTGCCACATTAGCATGCTAGCGCCCAGACAGACCCTGATTATGTTTTGGCTAGCCGCCTGATGAGTCCAAGCAAATGTGCCTCTCAGGTGTTGAACCTTGACCTCTGGGCGGTCTCCTGGTCATTGTGGAGTGGGGGGCGGGCGTGTGGGTCTGTCGGGGAAGGGAATCGGATGCGGTTGTGATGGAGTTGGATGCGAGGCTTGTTTGATGCTATAATGAAGAACACGTCGGTTACCTGACGGACGTCCGGTGATTGTTTGTATTTACCGCATTGTCCAGATTATACTACGCACGGGATAAGGCGCACCGTTATTAAGACACACGTTTTCCTTGATTTAAGGCGCACTGTCGTTATTAAAACAACTAAAATCTATTGTTTTTAGATTATAGGAGCTGTTAATGTCTAAACAGCTTGGCACTTTTATGTATTTGGCGTAAACGTTTATCCACTGCAACCTTGGATGCTACGATCATCCGTATGATTTCTCTGGGAATCGAACCTAAAACTTTTCTACTGTCCTGGCACTGACTGCCAAGTGTGT
The DNA here is from genome assembly GCA_017309775.1 of Paedocypris sp. Pulau Singkep. Classification (NCBI taxonomy): domain Eukaryota; kingdom Metazoa; phylum Chordata; class Actinopteri; order Cypriniformes; genus Paedocypris; species Paedocypris sp. Pulau Singkep. The sequence goes on from MU204413.1 coordinate 1,885,764, forward strand.
GCGTGTGTGTGTCCAAAGGTGTGTCAGTGTTTGGTCGTTGAGCGATCAGATTCAGACAAAGCATTCTAGGTGTAAAGAGATTATACACCGTATGTGTTTTATCCTCCTCATAAACGCCGCGGCCTTTGAACAATAAGGCAGCTTGCTGGCAGGAGGTCGGCCCCCTTCTGCCCCCAGGGTGTGTGTGTGGGGGGATGGGCAAATCTGTTAGACGAGGAGGAGGAAGGGGGGCGGCCGTGCTGTTTGTGTATTGTGTTGTGACGGTGGTGGTGTGTGACACCCAGAAGTGAAGAGCCGCTTATGGGGAGGGGGGGTGGGGTGCTGAAGAATGTTTACTCCGTCACCCCTCCCCCACCCCTCCTCTCTGACCCCTGTCACGGTTCCCAAGATCTGGGGGCTGTGCGGTGGCCCTCTTTGTCTTTAGGATTTCACCACTGACTCCTCGAGGTGATGATCGGACCCGGTTCGGACAGTCCCGACTGTCGCCATCATCAGCTCAAGCAGATTGGAGTTGGAGCGTGCCTAATTGCCGAGCGCGTCACCTCACACGCTCCGGATCCGTTTCCTCACTTTTCCCTGTTGAGAGTAAGAGCAGTCAGTGGGCAAATCTCCGCCGGAGCCCCCGGGCTCACGACTCTCCCCGAGAGTAATTGAAATGATGAGGCCGAGGGCCTGGAGCACGCGAGCGAGCCATTACTCTGTTTGGGTTGCTAATGCCACTTTCTCTGCGCAGTAACGCGTCGGCTCGCCTCACTGCTCCTGTTTGTTGACGCTTCACGTCTCTGTGATGTCTTTTCCAGCCCCCGGGCAGCTCCTGGTGTTAAACGTCTGCACTCGTCCCCGCAGGTTCAGGCATTGACCTGGTCAAAAAAAATAAATATATTTACTAAACAGATGTTTGTACGCTGATTCAGCAAATGGGTGTATAGAAATAAATATAAATGT
>MU204413.1:1886808-1898462 GCA_017309775.1 Paedocypris sp. Pulau Singkep
CGCCTCACTGCTCCTGTTTGTTGACGCTTCACGTCTCTGTGATGTCTTTTCCAGCCCCCGGGCAGCTCCTGGTGTTAAACGTCTGCACTCGTCCCCGCAGGTTCAGGCATTGACCTGGTCAAAAAAAATAAATATATTTACTAAACAGATGTTTGTACGCTGATTCAGCAAATGGGTGTATAGAAATAAATATAAATGTATGTGTTAAAAAAAATAATAATTTGTGTGCTAAATATAAAATTAATTCATGTGCCTTCAGTGGCCTAATATCTGTAAATGAAAAGCAAACCTATTTGTGGTTAACGATTCTCTCTTTGGCTAAAATTGCAAAACATTTAAGAAAAAACGAAAACGGCTTCACTATTCACGTATGTACTAGCTGTTTGACAGCTAAAGGTCGAAGCAAAAGTCAGAACAGGTTACGCCACCTCACACACATCATGCCTGCTTGTGTTTCTCCTGTGCCTGGAACTCACTCAACCTGTTCGGACTGTGACGCCTCCAGCTCATTCTCCACACCGCCCGACAACAGACACGTCCTTTCCCTCGCTAGCCGCCTCATCTGGAAGGAGGAGTGTAATAATGCCAGATTACAGACTAGGAGATTGTCTTCACTGATACAATCCATCCATCTGGTCTGAGCAAAGACTAGATAAGATGGAGGGATGGATGGAGGGAAAGATGAGGAGATAGGATAGACAGATAGACAGATAGACAGATAGACAGATAGATAGATAGATAGATAGATAGATAGATAGATAGATAGATAGATAGATAGATAGATAGATAGATAGATAGATAGATAGATAGATGATTGATTGATTGAGAACGACTTATAGATAGAGAGAGATAGAGAAAGCTAAGAGAGATTGAGAGATACGATAAAGATTGATTGAGAGATAGAGAAAAAGATTGATTGAGAGAGAGATATAAAGATAAGATGGAGAGATTGAATGAGAGATTGATTGATTGAAAGAGTTAGAAAGAAAAGAGGGAGAGAGAGAAAGATAGAATGATTGAGAGATTTACAGATAGAGAGATATACGTAGAAAGATAAGATTGAGAGATGGATAGACAGAGATAGGTAGGTTATGTAACTGCTGGTGTTGGTGATGGTGTTTGTGATGTGGTGAGTGTGTAATCCACGACACGCCGTAGTGACGCACAGCAGCGCTATAAAAACAGCATCGCTCCCTCCCCGCTCACCAAAATAGCAACCAGCCCACAGGACACACAGCAGCTAAATAAACCCGCTCAGCTGCTCACCGAGCTGGACGCGTCCGTGTCACTGGTGCCACTCGAATCCTGGTTATGTAATTTCAAGGGCGATAAAATAGGACGGTGTGTCCTTGTGTACTAGTAAAGGAACGGAGAGAGAGACTAGAGCTGTCTGTCTAGAGGAGGACAAGTGGCTGTGATTATGGTGACCTGTGCGGAGTGTGAGGATGAAGTGTGTGTGTGTGTGTGTGTGTGTGTGTGTGTGTGTGTGTGTGTGTGGTTATGAATGGCAGGCTCTGTTCACAGGAAGTGCATGATTGCACACAGACCGTAGAAGCTGCAGTACACGGAAACAGTCTGGACTTCCAAAAGCCCCTTCCAACCGTTTGAACCGTTATCTGTCTGTCATATATTTTCACTGCTGACCTGTCTGTCTGCAGTTTTGTCTACCTGTCTGTGGGTCAGTTCACTTACATTGACAGTTCATCTTCCTGTCTCTCTATACATCGCTCTGCATCTACCTGTCTGTCCGTTTCTCTAACCCACTCTTTGTCTGTCTCTCTCTCGCAAAAAGGCGTGTCTCCTGAGTGCCCTCGAGCACACACACACACACACACACACACACACACACATATCCACAAACAAACAAACGTACCAATACACTTTGCAGCTGATGTGAAACAAGGCCAGAGACCCTCCCCCCGCCGCAGTCATGCTGTGGTGGCATCTGCCGTCACCAGCACCTCTGCCCCCCGTGTCGTCCCCATCATCCCCCAAACACACGAGTGCGGTATCTCTCACTCTTACATCAGCTGCTCTACGTCTCAGACTAAGACCAGAAGTTGGTCTATACATTTCTATACATTTTAGAATTTGTGGTCCAATGCAAACTGTTGTGTTGGCAACATCTTGACATAACCCTTAATGTATCACCTACTCTTTTACAGTTGGCCATAAAATGCAAAGTGAATCACTTGATTGTTGGTACTGATATATGATTATCAGTTCTATGATTATAGAATGCGTTTGAATTCTATAGTCAAAAAAGTGTAGCAAACGTACGATTTTTTTGTGTGACACAAAATAGATATGCAAAAACCCTTACGTTTTGTAGAATGTATACTGTATTTACGCGAATATGAGCATCCCCTTTTTTTTTCTCGAAATTTTGACGCTCAAAAACGTAATCGCCGATTTCAAATATGCGCATACATATAAGCCCCAATTTTTCTGTATTTCAAGTCAGGAGCAATCACAAATAAACGGAGACACGTCGCCTTATTGGAGCAGCGTGTGTGTACATGTTTATAATGTTAAACAATGGTCGTAAGCAGGCGTGCGTACAGTTTTAGCTTTATTTGGCTCAATAACAGAAACAAAGAAACATTAGACACGCCGCGACACTCAATATAATAGGGACAAAATAACACTGGAAGAAGTAAGATTAAAGTAAAACACAATTTATATTACAACAAACAGAGACTACAAAACACGACCTCAGTGCTCAGAGCGTAGTGAAAACGGCTGCAAACTGGTCCAACGTGTCATCGCAGAAAGAGTCGAAACAGTCAAAAATGAAGAACACAGGCAAGGAGTAAAAAAATCCAAAGAACAGGCAAAGTCAAAACGCTTGGTCTGCTAAACGGTGGATAATAATCCTTCGCTACTATCCTCTTCACACGGCGTCGGATAAAGAGCTATTTTGTGCCCGAAAAAACATGGGTGCTTATAAATATGGTACATACATTGAAAAATACAGAGCTGAATCTTAAATTCTACAGTCTCCACTTCTGCTTTGGAATAGATCAGCTCGTTCTCTTTCTCTAATTTCTAATTGTTTTACTCTCTATGTGTTCGATCTGCTTGAGTGTATCACGTTGTTTCCTTGCGTGTCACAGTTTGAGTTTTACACTTGATACTTATATTTTGTTTCATACTTTGCGACACTCGTGTTACTCCTACACTTGATACTTTCAGTCTTGATATGCAGCACTTTTGTCATAACTTCTGTTGTTTTTTAAATTTGCTTTATTGATCAAAAAACTAGCCTATTCTGTCACAGTTTGACTAATTGTGACCAGTTTGCAGCTCAAGCCTGTGTTGGAAGGTTCTGCTGTCTGGATGAGTGTGTGAAATCCTCTAGTCTCCTTAAGCATCTGTTGTCTTGGCTTGTTGTGTGAAAGCGTGGAGAGCCGTGATCTGCCAGACTCCTGCGGGTCAGTAGATCAGGAGGCTAATGATGGTGATACTGTAGTGCACGCCACTGCCAAGCACTGTGGGAACGCCGTTTATGCCAGGTCAAAGTCGCATTCCGCTTCCTGTAGCGGCTCGGGAACTGTTGTTCATGCTGGAATACGTGGGAAAAAAAAAACCCTGCACTGCCGTTTCTGAGTGTTCGGATCAGACGGTTGAATGTTGAACGAGATAACATGAGCAAGATGACTCGGCAATATACTGAACGTTCTAAATATGTTCGTCTACTGTGTACGACGTTTCTGACAAAGCAAAGTTGTTAAATTAAATTCTCTAGAACCAATTACAAACCAAGTAGCAAAAATAGCACTTGAGGCCAAAGTAGAAGTCGTTTCCAGCCTGTCAGGTCCGGAGAGGAAAGAGTGTTCAGGAATGTGGCCCGATCATAGGTGGAGCTGTTCTGGTTTTGGACCGAGATTGCTGGACTATTGTTGCTAGGAGTGACGCAATGTTTTAGTGTGTTTTGATGGTTATAGCCGGCGCTGAAACGCACGTCGTTTGTGCACTGGTGAGCAGTTTTTTTTCTGTTGACGTGCATGTTCACGTTACACACGTAGTGCGCGGCTGAGGAGAAGGAGTGGCGAGAGTGACGCGGGTCATTGTTGTGGCAGCTGCTGGTTACTAAGAAACTTTGTCTCCTCGGCGCTTAGCTTGTTCAGTCTCCTTAGAGACTCTGGTACATACGGCCTAAAATCTAAAATAACTGCGATTAATTGAACATTTTGACTAAATTATGATTAATGGATGATTATTGTATTTATTTATATATTTTTTTCTCGTAGTTCACTAAATATGATCTCATATTACAAGTGATAGATTTTTGACTAGAGTGTGCATTACATGGTTTTAAAGTAAGTCATTTTAAACAAACACATTAACACATTATTTGAAACACACACAAATTATTATTTATTGAACATCCACAACTGGAATTAAAGCACACCGTGACCAAATCATACAATATCTTTGTTCTAAATGAACAATTGTTGATTTTGGCAACAAAATAAATGTTTTTTTTTTTTTTATATATATTCTTATTTACGTACATGAGCAATTGAAAACAAGCAGTTCACTCCTAAATGCACCATTTATACAGTGCACCATAAATTTTTACGTCTTCTGTAAACAAATATTTCAATGTGCAATGTACCAATGCAGTCAATGTAAAACCGAACTCTGTTAAACTTATGTATACACAACGTAACATAAACGCTGTTGCATGAGGTGATCTTAGCGATCTTGTAATGTCACTATATTAACGTGAATGTTAACTTTACATTTTTTGGTTTTAGCTGCTCTCATTGTAAGCTATCCACGCGTCACGTGACTCCTTGCCCTCCTAAAGGGAAAATAATCTGGTAAAAATTGAACAATAAAAATTTCTGAGTTTCGATTTCAATTACGTATCGATTAATCGCCCACCACTACTGGTACAGTTAGAATTCGATGTAAAGAAAAGAGAATGGGGGAAAATGTAGTTTTTTTATGTGCTGAAATAGGGATGTGTTTATAAGATATTTATGACATTTAGGTTAGAGGTGATTAGTGTGGAAATGAGTCATGGTCCAAAAAAACATTGAAAACTCCGGTGAAAACTCTGCGAGATTCCCAAAAGTCTCCGACTGAGGAATAATGAATGTTGAGCTCATACTTTTAACTTTTAGACTTCCTCTTCTTGACAATAAATCAGCAGTCTGATGTAATGAATGTTGATAGTCGTTACTAAAGGTCACAGGTTCGATTCCCAGGGCAGGGGTGATTGTAAATAAGTCGGATAATGGCGTACTATTAAATATTTAAAGGCCTTTTGAATGACTCTGCAACAATTTGCAACAATTATAAAAAAAAAAATCTACAGGCATTTAGGTCCAAAATGTTGGAGCAAATTTTCACGATCTCTCGCTGCTTTCTCCACAGCAATCGCTATGGGCTTATCAAACGGCTGATGAACGTGATCTGCTTGGCCGAACCCAGTGTTTCTCACCGTTCTTACACGTGTCGGTGTCATGCCCGTTTGAACATACTGCGGCAACGCTCTCCTGAAGCATTAGAACGGTAAGCCAGCTTTTTTTCCCCCTTCCTCACAGCGACCATCTGTCTGCTCTAATTGCTTCACAAGCTTCCTCTGCTCGAGACAAGTCTGGGCTTGTGGCGTTAAAACAGACACCTTAACTTCCAATCTCACCCAGCTTTCTGCCGTCATTCTGAAAGCTCCTAGCAAATGCTAGCTAACTTATGACGTCTGTCCTGCGTGAAGGAGACCTGCGGTGGGTCGGCCTGGACACCACGTTTTAATTGTCATATACACATTTTACATGGTACAACATGCAATGAAATGCACTTTAAGTTTGTACTGTTGTTGTTTTTGCACCATTTATTTATTGTATCTTCTTTATTTTTCTGTGCAATTTTTCACGATTTTGCAATGATGATTGGACGTCCTCACAAAAGGCATTTTTGTTTAGTTTTTATTTGTTGACAAAAGTGTCCATAAATGTAGTTATAGTTTTCGTCCCTAAGCGGGAGTTTTTATATAGTTCTCGTTTCGTTTTCATCAGGTCTGTTGACTAAGACAATGATGAAAATATTTCGTCAGCGAAATGAACACTGGTGGGGCATGCGACATAAAAAGATGCAATAACATACAAAACAAATAGATACAATAGGAATAAAATACAAGAAAAGACTGTGAAGATGAAGATGATAAAAAAAAATACAATAAAATGAGCAAAACACAAAAAAGGGATTTCGAGGGAGACGTAAAGTGAAGATGTTTAAAGTGTAAAGTGTCCGATAACCAGCCTAAAGTGTCAAGCCCCCACTCTCCTCTCCTTCCTCGGACCTGATCTCCCCACCTTCATGGTCCCAGGCTGCTCCTGTTTCAGGAAGCCCGGCCCTGCCACTGATCCCATGCTGGCATTTTTCCCAGGGCACCCCTCCCCCCATCCCGTTCCCCTCCCCCTCCTCCTCCACCACCCGGCCCTTTCCCTCCTGTCCTCTGCCAGTTTCCCAAGATAAACAAAGACTTGGGTTTGTCTGGGCTCCAGCAGGGGTCAAACGGGATGAATAGCGAGGCCACGGCGAGGGGCTTTTTTTCCCCTCTCCTGCGTTTAAAGATCACTGGCGAATTGTCTTTGTGCTTCTGCTCTGGGGGGAAGGGCGTCCAGTCATCGTCGGCCGGTTTTAAAGTTGTGACTTCTTTGCCATCGTGGCTTTAGTTTCTGTGGCTTCTCTGTTTTCACTGATGCGGGCGTTTTTTGTTTTTTTTTTCCCGCCTGCTTTGATTGTGTCATTACCAGCCCATGGGTCACCAAAGCGAGCCGTACGCCAGGTTGCTTTACCGCCGCTTGTTTGTTTTATTCGGGCCGGAGCAGCTTGTTAGCGATAGCGCGTCGGATGTTTTCCCGGGTGGCAGATGGTTTGCCGGTGTTTGATCGGGTTTGGTGATGCCTCCATCAGACAGGGACTTCCCTGAGCCACGTTGTGAGTTTGGGAGAGTGGACGGCGTGTTGGTTTGTGTGGCGCGAGGTTTAATCTTGCACGAGTCGCCCCTTCCCCCACTCACGCCTGCAGACGGCTGGGTGACACGGGGAATTGGTTTGTGCTCTGTCCGGCCATGTTTTGGACTTTGGTTTCGAGAAGTCTCCAGTGAGCGTCGTAAAGTAAAATTAGTGTGTCAGTGTGTCCACTGGGGGCAGTATTGAGTCTGCAACCATCCAGTGACGTGACACACACACACATATAGTGATGTGACACACACAGTAACGTGACGCACAAACCCGGAGCAGTGGGCAGCTCAAGTTGTAGTGTCGGGGGGGCGGGGGTGTCTTGGTCAAGGGGTGAGTGGGTTTGGACATGTTTTGACTGTGTTTGTTTTGAACGTTTGTGCGTGATTTTATTGTACGACTGTGTGTGTGAGTGTGTGCGTGTGCGTGTGTCCTGCCTCAATCTCAGAGTTTCTCCAGCTCATTGCGAAATGGTAGTGAAGAATTCCATAAAGGAAAATCCTTCCTGCGTTTTACAAACTGGAAGTAACGTTGACTTTTTGTAATACGTTGTTGTTTCTTATCAAGCTTGAGTTTGAAGTGCAGCTTGGTTTAAATGGGGAACATGTGTTTTCTGGACTCAACATTCAGTGCTTTTCTTTCTCTAAGGTTACACGCACATCTCGCTTGTGTGGTGAGATCAACACACTGATGAGATCATTGACGAATTGCAGGTCACCTCAGTTCGCGTGCACAGATCTGTCTTGCTGAGTGATGAGTGGCCAAACGTTTTCAGGACTTTCTGTTTTCTGAGAACAAAAGAGCCACTGGGGTAGATCTTGTCTCTACACGTATCTGTACCGGTGTTTCCGCCCCACTCTTTTGGGCCCGATCGTGTTCCACAGGGTCATAGTGTGTGGTTTTTAAAAGCCAATAAATCAACAAACGTCAACAAACGACGACATGATTTTTTTTTCTTTAGTCTCGTCATAGACCCAACTAGCCTTCCAGCTCAACACTTTGACTCAACATTCCAGACGCATGTCTTCTCCCACCCAACAACAGGAAACATTTTCACAAGTTTGCTCCCCCTTTCCTTACAGGACGTTGGAATGTAGGAGAGAGGGGGAGAAAGGGAGGGAGAGATAAAGTGAGAGAGGGAAACGAGGAGATGTGGGAAAAAAAAAACAGAGAGGCCAGTTGGGAGAAGACAGCTGCTTACGTTTAACTCCGTCCATGAATGGCATTTTGGAACGGCCAGTTCTGTTGCATCACACTGAGCAAACATTCCCAGATAGAGGCCAAATCCATCCGACTCAAACAAAGACACACGGTTATTAAAGCCGCTGCCCTGAAAGCCAAATTAAGTCAAATCAGCTCAAGGTTGTTGACCTGACCGTAGCCTAGAGTGACACGCCAGGCCACGCCCTCCTCATCCTCTGCTGGTGTGGTCAGCTGACGCGACGTGGCCGAGATTTGTTTGACCCACATTTCTCAGATGAGTCGTGTGAGAGAGCAGCTTTTAGCCGTGCCTTCTGCTCTTTCTCCAGGGATCGGCTCTATCAATAGCTGACCACGTCTCTGTGAAAATATGTGCCTGGGCCCAGCGTCCACCTGGCCGTTCTGCAGCCGAACAACCAACAGATTTCTTCGCTGTTTAGAATTGCGGTCATTGTGTTCCTGGAGAATTGAGTTTAATAGGTGAATGTGATTTCTGAAAGGATAAGTCACAAACTCAATCGTCAAATGTTTTCCGAAAACCCTTTTTTCAAAATTTAAAACATAAATCTTGTCTTGTGTTTATTCATTGACTGAAAATAGCACCGTCATAAAATTCTCTGTTTATATAGAAGTAGTTCAGAGAGAATTACACAGCTGGTTTTCTCTGACATAGTTTAGTAATATTTCTCGGCACATTCCCAAGATTCTCCTAATTCATAATGATAACCTCTTGGTGTATGTTTGAGTGTTTTCTCATGAGGAAAACTGTGAATGTATGTGGTAGATTGTCTTTCAAACGAAAGGCATGTCATGTCGGACAGACAGCAGTCTTTAGTGAAACAGAGCCCTGCATTCCACACATGCTTGAGGGCCACAATAGTTCTTCTCTCTTTACAACCTGCAGTAAAGCAGCAGCTGAGCATTCCTCCTCGCCTTATCCAACTCGCTGGATCACTTTGGCCTATTTGCCATTTATCGCGTCTGTATGAATCATACAATGATTTCACCATCTTTGAATCACCACATCTGGTTATTCTATATTTCAACACTACTGTGACATTTTGTGTAACATGTGTCTCACTCCTTGCACTTGGAATAAAAAAAAACTGTGACAAACAACAGTAGAATTTCACTTTTTTTAATACGTGGCGCCACGTAAATTGCCGTGACCCCAAAACACATTGAACCAAAATGTAACATTGGCAATGACACTCGCTCAAGTTTACAAATTGTACAGGTCTTTATAAAACAAAGACAGTAGAAGGGTGATCTAAACAGTGTGAATGTACAGTCAAGTGTGTCTTGATCGGTCCTTCACCACATTTCATGGCACTTCTGCTTGGTCACGTGGCCCCCCGAACAGTCTCGGTGAAAGTCCAACCGCCCCAGCCCGCTTCTCACCCAGGAACCACCAGCACTCTCTGGACACGGCTGGCCAGACACTTCGCAGGCCTTTCCGTGCTCGTACTCCAGAAGCTTCTCACCACGGGCCTCGGGCCTGACCACGTGTTACCACCACTGCGCTCGCGGCAGCCCGGAGGGGAAGTTAGAAGGCCACGATGGCCGTGCTCCAGGGGTTCAGGTTCTTCAACATCTGGTCACAGCAGATCTGTCCGCTGTCGTCTGCTTCTGCCTCGGCCTTGGGGCTGTCTTTAGTGAGCAGTCCCGAGAAACTAGACCCGAAAATCGTGATTAGGTTTGATACGTTCGTCGTGTCCATCTCTTCGCCCTCCTCGTCCGTCTTTGTCTGGGCGGTTCTTGTCCTTTTTTGCGGGGAATTGTTACTCTCCGACTCTTCCGCGCTCCGTTTCCTGTTTGCGCAAACGTGCGTTCTGAGCGGCTGCGCGTTCTGCTCCGGTGCCGTGTTGACTGGCGTCTCCTTGGCGACCGAATCCGCCGACGGTTCGCGTGAGACGGTGGAAGTGTCCGGCGAGCTCGGCGTCTGCTCGTCCCGTGGTCGAGAAGTGTCCGGTTCGACCGCCTCGCCTCGGTCAGAGCTTTCCCGCTCTTTCTCGAGCCTCTCGCTGGCGGCGGGGGCTTCGAGGGTCTCGACTCGCTCGCATTCCTCCGCGGCGCGGGGAAACGTCTCCCGCTCAGAGTCCGTAAGGTCCCACTCGCCCTGGGCGCTGAGACACGCGCCGCTGTAGTAGTCGCTCAGATAGACCTGGCGCGCGCTGCGCAGGACCAGCGACACCAGCAGGTTCTTGTGCAGTTTGATGCCGCCCCGTTGAACGCGGGAGTTGTAGATCTTCCCCAAGGAAATACTCATAATCCGATGCGCTTCCACTTTATATTCCATGGTCGGTTTCACGACGGGTCCAAAGTTCGCCGGGCGCTGGGTCGTCTCGCGTCGAATGTCCGTTCGGGATCAGCCCAAAGTGAAACAAAGTCCACGTATTTCTTCTGGTAATCAAGTCCTCGCCACAGAACTCGACGAACGCTTCATCTCCGTGGACACGATTTAGTGGGTTTGTGTGAGTGTGTACGGCTTCATTGACTCGCGCATTCTCGCACACACTCAACAATAGTCTAGGGAGGAATGAGTGCGTTTCTATTTTTAAACCGCTTTTATACTCCGCCGTCAGCAACTACACTAGCCAATCACAGCTCGGGTTGCTTTTGACCACGGTTGTGAATCACACCCCGCCAAACAGGCTCGGGCCAATGAGAGAGCAGTTTGACCGTGAGTCATATTTAAATAATAACGTGGGAGAGCGGTTTAAAGGGAGATGCGTGTTTTTTTTTAAACCCCGTGACACAGAAACCGTTCATTCTTTTGTGAAATTCTCTTGTCGCGTGATGAAGATCAGCGATATTTTAAAAAAGCGTATTTTTATTAAGGAACTCGGAAATAGAAAGTAGCTTTCCTATTGAACCAAAGTGGTTTGGATCTTTACATGTCACACATTTACATTTAATGTAATCGATCGTATGGTATTATCATACCTGGTGCCAATATTGTTTACCTCCTGTTCTTTGATTATTTCGGCATTGTGATTTCTGTTGTTTTTCTTCGGAAAAACAGTTACTTCCCCTTTAATTTTTTTTTTTCAACCGACTTCCTCGACTGACGTAATGGTTTGTCTGCTAGTCGTGTCACGTGACTCTATTGTGCAAATCCATTGCGGTGTCTGGGCAAATGTGAATGGAGCTCGCGGGGGGAGGGGCGATGCGGTGCGCTGTTTGAAGCGGGAGCAGTTACACGCTAATGTTGTGAGAAATGGGCGAACACACGGCCAATAACGACCGTGCTTTAAAGGCGTTGTTAAATGTGTACGTCTAATGAGCGCGTGCGGCAAGATGTGGGTCATAAACAAACTTGACAGGAAGAGTGAAGTGTGACGTAAGAGGCTCTTAGAGATTGTTTATCTAAATAGATAATATTCAATCCCTGCCCCTGTTTCTGGTAATCCTTGATGTGAAGGCTCCAGCCATAAAACAGATTAAGAATTATGTCTGGAGGACATCGTGATTCCT
>MU204413.1:1900239-1917038 GCA_017309775.1 Paedocypris sp. Pulau Singkep
TCTAATGAGCGCGTGCGGCAAGATGTGGGTCATAAACAAACTTGACAGGAAGAGTGAAGTGTGACGTAAGAGGCTCTTAGAGATTGTTTATCTAAATAGATAATATTCAATCCCTGCCCCTGTTTCTGGTAATCCTTGATGTGAAGGCTCCAGCCATAAAACAGATTAAGAATTATGTCTGGAGGACATCGTGATTCCTATGTTAATGCCATCGCAATCAGATCCAGCGAAAACAAAGTGCGCGTTCTACTCTCGTTACACTTCTGCATGTCAATGGCGACACAGACTATAAATAACAGGCTTCGGGTTCATTAAGGATTTATGCAGCTTCACTACTAGAGTTGAGATGAAGCGCTTCCAGCTGGTTTGTTGATCTTGCATCACACACACGAGCAGTGATCAGCTAATGGTGAATTATGTATAGAAAGCACGACGTTATGAGGAGTATTGCCATGTTTGACGAGGAACCCCTTAGAGACAACCGAATAAACAGTTTTAAAGTCGTGTGATTTTTGTTTTGTATTTATTTTATTTTTATTAAGTAACATGTATGTAGTGAAGTATTGTAAATCTACGTTTAATGTTATGCTATACAATGTGTTTCATATTTATGACAAAGCCCCGATCTATGATAGTTCTATCCGATCTAAGATAAAATACACCGATCGCACTGTATATATCTTTGGTTCGAAGATAACAAAAAAAAAAACAACGGTCATGTATTCTGTTGTTGTCGTGATGTACAAAACGATGTTTTCATGTTTACTGGGAAGCGCGTGCGTGCTTAAGACGCCCGAGGACCCGGATGTGATTGCAATGGCTGCCGAGCGGATCCGGGCTCCGTCCCGCATGTAAACAAATCCATCAGTCTTCCCCTTTGTTTGAGAAAAGGTCCAGCATCGACGACCAGGAGCATGCGACAATCTCACAAGATTCTCCTCGCCTGAGCACCAACATGTCGATGGAAGATCCGTTTTTTGTGGTGAAAGGGTGAGAATGTTGTTATAGAACGAGCTGTCGAGTGAAAGAAAACGCTGTGTTCAGTGAGAGGTTCATTTACACTTGATCGCACTGCTTTTATCTCCTGAACTGTGTGAGTGAGTACATACCGGCTCCAACGTCACTTTTCTATACACGTAAAGCAGCTGGTTTTTGATGGTATCACGTTGTCATGGTAACTAATACAATCGATTGTTTCCACGCGTTGTTTTTATAATGACGCTTTGTTTTTGTTTTTTTTGTTTAATGATGTTTCTGGGTTTACTTGCTTCTTGCTTTAGTCTTTCATTAGACTAGTTTGTGCAATTGCGTGCGTGTGTGTGAGAGACCATATTTCTGTTTATATTACCAACAAAATTGCAAACAAACATTTAGATAAACTATATATCCATTAATTTACAAGAATTTCTCGCAGGGAATAATAAAGTATCTACATAACCTACCATTTGTAAAATAGAATGTCTTTATATTGTATCACAGGGTTACGATGAAATTGGTATTTCTACTCCGTTTGGTGCAAAATGAAATTGATGAAATAATGGTAAGGTATACACACTGAATAACCAAAATAAATAACTGCTATACAATAAATAGTAGTTTAAAATAAATGGTCAAAAATATAGAAGGCAAGAAACTGTTTACATATAACACGAGATACAATTACAAGAACTCAAGAAAACTGCAATTGCCAAAAAATACATGTGCAAAGGGAAATGTAAAAAAAGATAAAGAATAGAAATACGATAAAGAAAAAAAATAAAATGTGAGATGTAAAGAAAAATACAAGAAATTCAAGATAAAAATACAGTCGAATAGCGTAGAAAAAGTAAAAGTACAAAAAAGTGACTCGAGGAATGCTTAAAGTGTCCAGTTTAAACTGGACCAGTTTAGTGTCTTTGCTGTGAGACAACAGCCGTCCTAAATACAGTACTGCTTATGTTCATATGAATGCGTATATATAAAGCAAGTTTTAGCTTCAGCTTACTTTGATTTAAGGAAACTAGAAACCATTTAATCTGATATATTTGAAGTGAATATTTTTCATTCTGTGTACGTGTTTGTAACTTTTTTTTTCTTTTTGTGAAGAGAGGTGCAGAAGGCTGTGAACACCGCACAAGGGCTTCATCAGAGATGGATGGATCTGCTACAGGAGTCGACCGGAGCCAGCAGAGAGGAGGTGGACTGGACCACCAACGAGCTGCGCAACAGTTTGAGGTCCATTGAATGGGATTTGGAGGACTTGGATGAGACCATCAATATCCTTCTGTGTCTGTGCTGTGTGAAGCCTCAGTGCTGCGATGTAGCGACGCAAATAAATGTTGCCTTAACGTAATGCTCAAGCATTGTGGAAGCCAATCCAAAGAAATTTAATCTTGATGCATCAGAACTGGCCAAGCGAAAAGCTTTTATCACAGGCACAAAGCAAACAGTCAGGGTGAGCAGACCGAGAGACGTGTTCAATTAGTGTCTGGAATGCGACTGACTTTGGGTTTTCTTACAGGAAATGAAAGATCACATGGCCAGTCCAATGGCAAGTTCAGCATCAGAGAAGAAAACAAGACAGGTTTGTTTAGCACACACACACACACACACACACGATGAACATAAGTCTTTTTGAATTCTCCCATCAGGCTTTAATGGGCGTGTCACGTGGGCCAATCTGGCAACCCAGTGCGGATAAGTACACAAGACTGGACCAAGAGCTTCAATCTGCAAACTCCCAGTTTGTTGAGGAACAACAAACGCAACAGCAGGTAATAGAATGTTTGCAATATTGTTATTAGCAAATGACATTCAACTGGCATTTCCAGAATAACGTGTGTGTGTGTGTGTGTGTGTGTGTCAGATCATAGCAGAACAACAGAATGAACAGTTGGAGTTGGTGTCTGGAACCATCGGAGTCTTAAAGAACATGTCTCAGCGAATTGGCCAAGAGTTGGATGATCAGGCCGTGTACGTTCACAGAAACACTTTACAGACACACGCGCCCGGACACCTAAACGGACTCTCTGCTGTGCTTACAGAATGTTGGATGAGTTTTCACACGAGATGGACAGCACGCAGTCTCGACTGGACAACGTCATGAAGAAGCTGGCCAAAGTTTCTCACATGACCAGTGGTGAGTGAGTTAAATGATATCGACTCCCAATAACGGGACTGAGGAGACTTCTTCTCGAGGCGTTTCAAAGCAGACACGCGCTTGAGCTACCAGGAACTACTGGTAATAATGCGCTTTATAAGGCGAGAACGAGAAGTGAAAGTGTCTGAAGAGCCGCTCAGGCCGGTCAGCGGGTTAACTGCGGAACTCTTGCCCCTCACAGACCGGCGCCAGTGGTGTGCCATCGGCGTTCTGCTGGCCGTGCTCTTCGTCCTGATCCTCCTCTTCATTGTGCTGTGAACGCTGCTCTCGACGCCAAGGCTACATCTCGCTGTTTCCCGGCCTGGACCGCTGATGCTGGCGTGAGTAGATGAGAAACCGCGGTAAAGAAGGGATTGGACGGAAAGAGCGGTTTCGTGAAAACCTACAGGATCTTTCATCATCCAGAGTTGTGATTGGCTAATATCCACGATCCAGAGTCGACGAAGCTAGTTAGGCAGTGTCATGTCCCCCATGACCAAAACAGGGTTATCACTGATCTTCTACTACTGAACATAACTTGATTACTCGGTCTCATACGCTGTGCTCCTGTGAATGATGAGCGAGGGATTTCTACTGACATCTGATGATTAACGGACCAGAGACTGTGCTAGCGAGCGTGTTGCTAATTCTGCTGATGTGCTGTGTACTGTAAGGTTTGTTTCGGAGTGATTTGTTTACTTCTGGATTTTGAGACACAATCATGTTGAACAGAAATGAAATTGAAATGGGAATGACAAGAAACGAGACACAATCGTGTTCAAACGTGCCGGTGTGTTGATGTGGAATGACGTTTAGCTTAGATGTTCCTCCTGTGGGAATATAACTGTCTTCTCAAAAGAAGCGACAAATTGACAAACAAAAGATGTTATTTATGTTCCTGTGTTTCCGACTGATCAGTATCTCACTACTCCATAATCAATACTGTTTTATGCTTTCACTTAGTTAACAATCTCAGCTTGATCTTTTTTGTTACTTGTAGTTTACATTTTGACTTGTACTAGAGAGCTGTCACACTTTTTTTTTTTATTATTTATTTATGAAATAATCATTTATTAGTCGATTACCACTATATTTTAAATAGAAACCTGTTTAACAGAAGCCGTTAGAAAATCAAACCACGTTGCTTGAGTTTTTCTTACAGCTGGGTGACTTCATTTTTAGTTGTATTGTTGTGTGTGTGTGTGTGTGTGTGTGTGTGTGGTGCTTTCAAACAACACACAACGGAACATTTCCCATTAAAACAGTTAGTTAACCCCACTAAAATGGTTAGTTAACCCTATTAAATGGGTTAGTTAACATTTCACACCAGTTCAGTGTTCCTGATGAAGACAAGTGAAATACAGAGACATTTGTGTTTTATAGATCAACGAGATCACCACGCATTATGCAAATACTTGGCGCTGATTGGTTCGAAGAGTGATCGAATGGGTCGCGTGGTGAACTGTGCGTGTTCCTTCACTCCAGATGATTTCTACTCTGGTTTCTCCTCGCTCTTGTATTCTTCAGTTTGTCACTGTGTAAAACTCTGAGCCACATTAAAAACTATCCCGCAAGTGACGTGTCCTGCTTTTGAATGGATTTGGACGGAAATGCTGATAGGGATCAATCGAGTGAATGGTGTTGAACCCGAACCCTCTGGATTGCTCTTAGATCTGCATCAGAATATTGACATTGATTATCGAGTTGGTTTTCTTGGGTGAGCGGGCCAATATTGATCCACAGCAGCGTTATGTAGAATGATCCCCTTCAGAAAAGCCATTCCCACTGGTCCCATGACGGGTGGCGTCTGTTTCCCACTGCCTCCTCTTCCTCTTCCTCTTTGTCTGTCCCAGTAATGATTCCACATCAGCACCTGAGTCCCACAGCGGAGGGTCACTCACTTGCTCGCTCACTCACTCACTCACTCACTCACTCACTCACTCGCACATCTCGCCATCACACTAATAATATTTCCACCGAAAGTACCTGATCCTTTGTACAATAGACTGAAAAGATATGCACATGTTCTAGTTGTTTTTGGTTACTATAAATGTTAATGTTAGATTTGTTGCAAACCATAAATAGCATTTGTAATTTCAATTAAATAATAATATATTATTAGTATATGTTATATTGATATGGAAGTAGTGAATGTTGTATTATGAAAAAATTTACAAATGTATTGTTGTTGAAGATTTAAAGTAAATTACTTCTGCAAGCAATACATCTGAGCATTAAAATACACAGAATTAATACATTTATTCTGTATAAAAAATTGTTTTAATTTTTTTTTATTAATGGAGTATAATAATACGTATACTATTGAAATATATTACCACGCAAGATTTAAATGACAAGGAATGCAGAAAACAATAAAAATTGAATAAACTACAGTAAAACACATGAGATAAATAAATGGCATTTTTTTTTTCTTTTTTTCCCCAATTTAGGGCTATAATGATTTGTATTAACTAATTTATTACTTTATTACATAATCCCAGACACGCGGCAGAATAGCTGTGGCATTTCTGTTGGAATGGCGCTGTGCTTCATGTGATGGGCTGCGTGCGCGTGCCTATGTGTGTGCGGCGGCAGGTGCAGGATGCAGGTTGGCCCTTGATGCGGCTTGATTCCGCAGGCCCTGGTGGGGACAGCTGAGCTCCCGGACCCCTGGGGGACGGGGGGCAGGGCGGGAGACGCTCTCCTCCGCCAGCTGAGCTCATTAGCATTGCTACACAACACGACACCAAGCCCCCCACACTCGAGCGGTCATCATCTCATAAGGGTGGGCACTTGTGTGTTGTTGCAGTCTAGCGCCTATAAACCTGCCCGCAGTCCTTATCAACAGCTGTCAAGGGCAAGAGCGCCCGCAATCAATGACCAAACAGGAAACCAGGATTAATTACACACACACACACACACACGCGCGCGCTTGTATTGCTGTGCAAGTAGGAATATTCTACTACGTCTTATGTCATTCTTGGTTTTAACACCGTGCATTGCAATTGGAACCATTTGTAAAGCAGCTGTAGTAGCATCACAGTGATTCAATAATTTTATATTAGTTTAAAAAAAAATGTGTTAATGTGATTTATATTATAGCAATTATAATAATTTAACTCATACTGTAATGTCATCTATAAGTATATGGATTTCTATTTTTATTTTCTGTGTGCATAAATATATACATATGTGTCTGCATATTGTCTATACATATTACTGCATATTTTAATGCAGTAATACATACACACACACACACACACACACACACCTTTATTATTAGTCTGATTGGATTTTTTTGATTGGATGTTTCCAATCTTTATCATTATCATGTTTTCTGGAAGTCCGATTGTTCTTGTTCTTCCAAATTATTTGTTTACTTGTGCGTGTTTTAAATGCAATTATTCCAGACGGAATCGATGGACGTCTAATCAATGAGAAAGACGGGCGCGGTCGATCACCTTTCTGAGAGCTCCATACATGTGATCGCTTTCATTTTACACAGTCAATAAGAGAAACTCCTGTTGTGTGGTACTACTACTACTAATAATAATACTATTACTGAACGTTTTTGGTTTGTTCTCCTCTAATGTAAATTTTTGCAGATTTAACAAACGACCTTTAAATATTTTGAGCTGAATTGTTTATAATATAGTGTTGTCACGGTGATCACAAGACCAAATGAAGGAGCGCATCACACACACACACACACACACACACACACACACACACAGCGTCCACCAGAGAGACAAGAGTCCATTCATTACCCATCCACAATAATACAAAAAACAAGTCGTCCCACAAAAGCCTCTTGTTTTATTTCATGGGAACATGTAAAGAAATGTACGAAAATTCAACAGTTTGGCAGAGTTTGGATTAGCACGGACCGTAATACTGGGATTCTCCAGGTCAGCAGAGGTCACCACACGTCCACTTGCTTTGTGCTGTCAGATAAATAGTCAGACATTATGGAAACATGTTCCAAATCAAGTTCATCCAGTCAGTCGGACATGTCGACGTATATATATATATTGAGCTCTAAGGAAGCCGGTGCGCTAGGATCGCCTGTGTCGGAGCACGCGGATGGAGGCCGTGCTGTTCTGAGCCATCAGCCGGGTCACCAGGTCCAGACTGAGTCCCGCCACCTTCTCCCCGTTGACCTCCAGGATCTCATCGCCCACTCCCAGCAGCCCGGCGTAAAGCTTCTCCGTGTTCCCGTCGCCCATCTCTTCAACATACACCCCTGCAAACACCACAAACCACCCTCAGCTCCAGATGTCCACGCGCAGGAACCAGGCCAGAACACGGTGCGGGTCGAACCTGAGTCCGGCCTGCCTTTGCCTCTGGAGATGAGGAAGCCGAAGGGGCCTTTGGGTGGCCGGGTGAGCTCCAGCAGGATGGTCCCGTCAGGGGAGGCCTGAGCCACACGACCCACGGGCCGCACTGCGCTGGGCCGCCCCACATCCTCCACGCTCAGGGCGCGCTGAAGATCCCTGCGCGGGTTACGTAACACAAGACGGCAGCGCTGTTTATGTAACAGTCCACTCGCCTTTCTTTCGCTGGCTAGTGTCGCTTAGAGAAACACACTAACTGTTATATAATGCGTTGAAAAGAATAATCAGCCCTCTTTAATCAGAGATGCATTCAAATCATTTCACAGATAAACACACACACACACTAGTTTAAACGGTACAATATTTCTGTGTGTAACAGACGTTTGAAATGTGACTCTAGCCTTCCTTTATATGTCTATGTTTCGAATGGTTTAGTGAGCAGGACGTTTTCTACATCTCTGTGCGAGAACAACAGGCCAGAACAGCGTCTGGGTTTTGGTTTCTCGCGCATCTGCTTGTCATGACATCTCTCGTCTCCGCATCCCTCGGTAACAGCTCTCTGCTTTCTGATTGGCTTCTGGTGGCGATGATGTAAGCACTGGTCCTGCTCCAGTCACTGGGGCTGAAACCCTCCAACACACACGCGCTGCTCTTGCTCCTGGTCTTGCAACACACCCCTTATAGACACCCATGTCTTTCTATGGCAAACACACACACACTCACACTCTATTTATATCCCCCGCCTCCACTGGCTCTACTGATGCTGACCCAGTCAATGGAACACACTCATCCTGTTGCACAACACCACAGCTGTCAGCGCGCCACACACACGTCACACACAACGCTGCAGAGGAGTGTATCAACATTGTTGTGTGTGTGTGTGTGTGTATGTATTTATATATATTGTGTGTGTGTGTGTGTGTGTGTATATATATATATATATAGTGTGTGTGTGTGTGTGTATATATATATATATATAGTGTGTGTGTGTGTGTGTGTGTGTGTGCGTATACTGTACATGTATAGATAATTTATTCAAATGATTCATATTGGGAACCAGAGCGATTAAGGACGAGGTTGAAATGCTTGTGACTCCACACACCTGGTGAGTAGCGGGCTGCAGGGCTGCTCTCCGGGCGCGTAGGCTGACGCGCGCTCCGCTTTCTTCCGCGGAATATGGAGGTTCTGGGCCGATGAGGATCTCCTCATTTGGAGAAATGGCGACCCCTGGCGGCGGAACGAGAGAGTGAGCGAGTCAATTCCACAGGAAGTGTTTGACGCTACTCGATTGAGACGAACCAGGCGAATAGTCTGTAGTGAGGGCGCTTTCTTCAGCTGGTGCCTGTGTGTGGGACTGGGGGAGACGGAGGGCGAGACTGGCCCCGCAGACTGGTTCAGGTTGGAGTTGGACGCTCTGTGGTGCAGACTGAGATGGTCCATGCTGCTTGACCGGCCTTTCCCCAGCAGTCCCACACTGTTCAGCCCCATGGCGGAGAAGAAGCGCCTCAGGGAAAGTTTGGGCCGACCCTCCCGCTGCTCCGCCTCCATCGCCACCCTCAAAAACCCATCAATTAAGTCATTCATTTATTAATCTTTCATAAACTAACCACGTATTATTAATCAACGTATTCACTTTTAATGGAAAATATTTGTAAAGCTGGGGTGGGCAAACTTTTTGATTCGTGGGCCACATTGGGTTCTAACTGTCACAGATCCCGGCTCAAAGCAGTGTCGAACTTTTATCATGAAGTCGCGCTCAGACTTTTACTTTGAAGTTTACATTGTCGCTGCCATCTTGGTTTATCCCCATGTTATATCGATCGTCTGTAACCAGGTGTTTTGTGTTTGTGAGTATTGTCAATTAGTCTGTGTATTTAAGTTTTTCACCAGTTTGTCAGTTGATTTCTGTCCCGTCACTCTCGCCTTTCGTCTCGTCACGTTTATGCCCTTTTGATTTCTGGAATTAAATCTTTATTTTGAACACTTAACCCCGTGTGCCCATCCTGGCTGTTGCATGTGAGTCCAACCCTGCCTTGGTCTCGGTGACAGTCGACCCATGACACTAACATTTGATAAAGGGGCCCAGACCGGGCTTCCTGGTCCAGCAGCTGTCAATCACAATCTCACCAGCCAATCAGAGTAAGGGCCATCCCCACGTGAAGCTAGTGCCAGAAGTCCAAACAATAACAAAAATGTACGGACGGTAAAGTCTGAAGCAAAAAAAAAAAATGTCAAACCAAAACGTGAAGATTTCTGTTTGTTTCTTAGAAATGTACGTTTAATGTAAAAATAAATGTTAAAAATATACTAGTACAATTATTTTCTGTACATTTTGTTTATAGTTCCGCTTTTTAAAATGTGTTACATAAAAATTTTAAATAAATCTTCATAACAGATTAACCGGATTTACATTGAAAATCTGTTTTAATTACAAATACATTAAAAAAGTTCGGCCAGCTGGATTCAAACATTTAAAGGGCCGCAGGTAGTAGCTTGCCCACCTCGGTTGTAAATGAAACATTATTGCACTTGTGTGATTATATATAAGTTTATGAAATTGCATGCCCGTTGATCTGGCAACAGCTCTTTTTTACGTTTTTGTTTAATACTTTCTTGTTTATTTAAGTTTTCAAAACAATATAAACTATATCAGTGTACTTTATTTTTCATATAAATGTGTTTCCCGCTGTGGGACAAATGAAGACTTTTTCATTCATTCATTCTTTCGTACAATTCATGCCACTGTGTTTTTGTCACTAGAGGGCGTTGTTGCTTTCTCCATGGCAGTAAAGTTTCGACGTCATCACTTGCGACCTACTTTGAGCCTGAAGCAGGCGCCACTGAGAGGATCATGTGTAAGCGTTCTGGGATGTATCAAACGATCTGATTGGTTAGAACAATCCAAGATTATGCCTACATCATGGAAAGGGTTTTTATTTTAAGCCTACGAGATTGACAATGTACCATAAACATACAGTAAATTCCCACTTTACTCACGGTGAAAAGTTTGTGGCTTGCTGAGGTGGTCTGACCGGAGTCCTGACGAGACCCTCACTGAGACCAACCTGAGTTTCTGACGTCCCGGGTGTTGTACCAGACCCCATCTGTCCCGAGGCCTGATGCTGCTCCGTGTCTGCGGAACAAACATGGCTATCACTGGAAAAATACGAGGGTGATGATTGTCTGGGAGGCAACAATGTTACGACACACATTCTAAAGTGATGGAAGAGAAACAGACAGGTAGAGGCGGAGGGGGCCGAGTGAGCGAACCAGAGAGAGAGAGAGAGAGAGAGAGAGTGGAGGTGGCCAAGAGAGACCGACTGTGATAGGGAGAGAAAAAGACACGAAAAGAGAGACAGACTGTGACAGAGAGAGAAAAAGACACGAAAAGAGAGACAGACTGTGACAGAGAGAGAAAAAGAGACAAAAAGAAAGACAATGTGACAGAGAGAGAAAAAGACACGAAAAGAGAGACAGACTGTGACAGAGAGAGAAAAAGACACGAAAAGACAGACAGACTGTGACAGAGAGAGAAAGACACGAAAAGAAACAGAGAGAAAAAGATACAAAAAGAAAGACAGACTGTGACAGACAGAGAAAAAGACACGGAAAGAGAGACAGACTGTGACAGAGAGAGAAAGACACGAAAAGAAACAGAGAGAAAAAGATACAAAAAGAAAGACAGACTGTGACAGACAGAGAAAAAGACACGGAAAGAGAGACAGACTGTGACAGAGAGAGAAAAAGACACGAAAAGAGAGACAGACTGTGACAGAGAGAGAAAAAGACACAAAAAGAGAGACAGACTGTGACAGAGAGAGAAAAAGAGACACACAGAGGGAGAGAGAGAAAGAGTCAGAGAAGGGAAGAGAGGGGGACAGAAAGTGTTTGAGAAAGAAAGAGAGAGACTGTGAAAGAGAGAGGGGGAGAGATAGTGTTTGAGAGACGGTGAGAGAGAGACAGACTGACAGAGTGTTTAAGAGAGAGAGACACTCTGACTGAGAGGAGGTGGAGGGGGGGACAGACACAGAGAGAGAGAGAGAGAGAGAGAGAGAGAGAGAGAAACAGAAAGAGGTGGAGAGACGGAGAGGGAGAAAAAGAGACAGAGAAAGAGAGAGGGGGAGCGAGTGAGTAGCTGCTCAGTCTGTCCGTCACTGGAGCTCTGTGGGATTTACTCCTCCAGGACATCACGGACCTGCTGATCTAAATCCCCCAGCAGAGCACGTGTGCGTGGCCAGAAGATGACAGCTTGCTGTCTGAAAGCCATCTGAGCTCCACTGCCACAGCCTTTAATTACATGAGGTTGTGAAAGCAAGAAAACTTCCAGCGAACCATGTTAATTACACGTGAGGCAGCGGTATTTCCCCAAACAGACGGGGATGGAACCCGTGACCGACCAAAACTCATCCTGTATCTAGAGCTAATCCTTCATTACCTGTAATAATTAATAGTTGTTCATTTATTTTTAAATGCCCCACATCACTTAAACGACCTTTATATTGATGTAACTAGCCAAATCGTAAGTACGCACACACAGCTCAGGTTTAATTTGTGCAGTTGAGCGGAAGGCTTTACATTAATTACTTAAATGAATAACCTTTTAAATAATTATGACAAATTTGTCAAAATTACATATCTGCGCCTGTTTGCTTCTGATGCTGTAATCCTGCAGAGATGCGATCGACGGCTGTTGGTCCTGCAGTGAAGTTAGGAAAGAGTGTTCGGGATGTAATACCGTATTTACACAAATATAAGCACTCCCTGATTTTCCAGGCGCAAAATAAAAATTGCAAAAAAATAAACTAGAGAAAATATTCTTTTTACATTTCTGGTTAAACTAAGATAATTATCTCTTAAAAATAATGTTCTTTATATATTTAACAAACCTAACTTGTGACTCTTATCATTTTGTCGTTTTACTTTTTGCCATTTTTTTTTACTAAAAAAATTTTCTAGTCTTTAAAACTCCAACTCCCATAATCCTCCACCAAGGCCTCCACGAGAATCCTGTGCAGCCAGACCAAAGCTGAGTGCGGTTTTTGTTAGATATTAATATCAGAACAGTATTGTTTTGCTGTGTAGTGGACAGAGCGATTTGATTGCGTTTGCGTTTTTCTTTTTGCTCCAAAGTTTTTGTGTGCTGGTGTCGTTTCAGGCGCTAGCAGTTAGCCAATAGCGGGGATCAACTGGAACTAATATGGTCTGTCTATTCAAATAGTATTGGCTGTATTTCGTTTAAACTTCTTCCAGTGTTATTTTGTCCCTATTAAGTGTCGCAACGTGACTAATGTTTCTTATTGAGGCGTTTCTTATTATTTCTGTTATTGAGCCAATAAAAACTTATACTACATGCACGTCTGACTACGCATTATTTAAAGACACACACACTTGTCTCCGTTTATTTGTGATTGCTCCTCCCTTGAAATACGGAAGAATGGGCGCTTATATTTACGCGCATATTTGAAATCGGCGATCATAAGCAAGTGTTTGAGCGTCAAAAATGCGAAACAAAGGGGTGCTTATATTTGCATAAATACGGTATGTAGTTTATGATTATTCATGATTTTAATTTAAATGAGCAGAGCTGGTCAACGGTCACCACTGGGGGCAGTATTGAGATTGTACTCTGCATTAACCCTGCATTAATGAAGGGAGCGAATCCAGATCAGTCGTAAAACCCACGGAACCTGGGTGTCAGGTACAACTGATAATCAAATAAATCTCCTCCGAGACCCTTGGGTAACTGTCCCGGCTCTCCACCTACCCCGTCCAGATGGAAATGGTTCCTTGGGACAGCCTCCACAGTCCACAAGCACCAGGTGACACTCGGGAGAAGAGGCAAGAGTGACTGTTCGTTGACCACTGGAACTGCTCTTGGAACTGGACTTCAGTGCGGATTTCTTGGGCTGGAGAGGTGGAGGTGTTTGCTGGCGACTGTGGTGGTACGTGGGTGGTTCTGCTTTGCGGCCGGTGACGGGTCCCGTGAGCTCTGTGGGATAGGGATTCACCGGCAGCGCTCCTAATCCATTGGAGACGTTTCTGCAGTCTGGAGGCGTTGGAGCTCGGAGCCCGTTGACGCACAACGCTTCCTGTTTGCTCTGGAACTTCTTCTTCACCTTCGTCAGCGTTCCTCCAGATTCCTGGTGGTCCGGCGGGCTGCGACTGGGGACGATGGCAGGACTGGCTGTCCCGATGTAGGTCTCTCTGATCTGCTCGATGCGCACCATCCGACCGGGCAGGACGGGAGACACCCAACAGGGAACCTTCTTTCCGTCCCCATCACTGGATTCTGACGGAGCGTTTGAGTTCACGCTCGGAGCAGACGGGACGCCGCAGGAGTCGCGCTCTCTCGCCGGACTTCTGTAATGGCCGTTCCCGTTCACCGAACATTTCCTTGCTTTGCCCTTCCAGAAGATGGACTGGTGTGAGCCGCGCCCGCTCTCCGTGTGCCCGTTGATGTAGGAGGACAAGGAGGGTTTGGACACCAGGAGGCCTTGAGCTCTCTCCCCCGCCCGGCGCCGCTGACGCACTCGCTCCAGGTAGCGCACCTCGGCGTCCTTCTCCGATTCGTCTTCGAACCGCACACGTGTTGGGGACTGTCCGTGTCTGCGGCGAATCCCGCCCGCCGTGGAATCTCCGCTAGAGGAGTCGCTGAGGTTTCCGGAGACCACCGCCACACCCTCCGTCCCCCCGAGAGGAAACGGCTGTAATGGAACACCAGTCCAGGAGAGCAACTCCCTGCACACACACACACACACATTACAGTACAGTTAGCATATTTCTCTGACTATAAGGCATCTTTAAAATGCTTTTATGTTTTTTTCAAAAATTGACATCGCACCTCATGATCCGGTGCCTTGTGCATGGACTTTGGCTGGATACTGTCTGACGTTTTTGTGGCACACGCTGACCCCAAATCTGTCAGAAATTTGCTAGTGCCAGCGTGTGTGGATTGTTTTGTGTGTGTGTGTGTGTGTGTTACATTGAGACAATGTCGAGCGTTGAAGAGTTTTAACGTTTGTGTTTCTGTTTTGTGTCATGCGCCTTATAATCCAGAGAACACAGGTGTGCGCTAAAACTGTCCCGCGCTCGCTGAGAGTCGAACCCACAGCCTCGGTGTTGAGAACTCTACCCGCTGATCTACAGCAGGAAACTATTCTGTAAAATAACACGCATTCCTGCGGACGGGGATAACAGACGCTGTATCTGCAGCATCGAGACATGGCCAAATTCCTACAAATTCATCCCTGACTTTCTTCTGCACATTCCTAACATGCTTTATGATCCTAAAAGAATCTTGTTTCAGTGTCATCATAACACAGGCATTTCAACCATATAGCCACGAGACGGACAAGAACACATGCAAAAGAGAAGCTGTTAAACTAGGACTGCGCAATATATTACTATTTACATTTAATCATACGTCCATGACGCTCTTGATTCTTTTACATTTTGCCGATCATTCAACTGTCTGTTGTAATTTGTAGATTACGATATTGTTACACCGTAATATATGATGTGATTACAATAAGGATGCAACTGAGGTCCAGAAATGCAGATCTCTCAAAAACAGATTTCTGCTCAATAAGAAAAACTATTTTAGAGAATGAGAAAAAGCATTAAAAATAACAAATATATGAAAATAATGCAGTGCAGGATTAATGGAGAAATACTTAAACTTGAGCAAGTGTTGAACACGTGTGTAACGGACATTTCCCGGGCACTGAATGGCTTTTCTGGACGCTTTCGATGTCCCTGCGTGTCTTCAGCGTCCGGTGGCTTTTTGTGTGAAAGTGCTGAGGTAGAGAACCGGCCCCCGACGGGGAAGTGGGATTTAGAAGCATATGTTGTACATTTCAGGTTGTCTTGCACAACACATTTCCGACAAAATGTAGAGGAGAGTTTGTAAGGAAAACTGCAGCAAAATCAGCTTGTCTGGGTGTATTAGATGTGCGTGTGTGGAGTTGATGTGAAGCTGAACCCAGATTGTTCTATTGTTTGAGTGAATAAAAATATGGAAAATTATTCAAAGATGCTGTTTCTCCAGCACTCACGATGAGACGGTCCGAGCGGAGGAAAACTACCGGTTTCCTCTTTAAAACACACACGTAGAATCTTCAACTCTTTCACATCCAAAGCTTTTTAAATCTCCCACGCACACGCACACACACACACACAATCCGAGCGAGCGGAAGCATAAAGATGCGTGAGACTCACGGCTTGTCCCTGGCGATGGGCAGGATGGTGTGGTCGGCTCTGACAGGGTTGGACCGGGCCTTCATGCGCGCTCGCTCCAGCAGTCGCTTGGCCTGCTCGTGGCGGGGACTCAGCGGAAGATCCTCGCCCAACACAAAGGCCCTGTGGGCCAGGCGGAACAAACACGTCAGCTCCTGTGCAACAAGTGTGTGTGTGTGTGTGTGTCTGAGGGGGGATTAAGTGGAGCAGACCGTCATCACTAATTAGGCTGACGGACGCCGAGCGTGTGTGTGTGTGTGTGTGTGTGTGTGGTTTGTACCTGATTATAATGCTCTACATGAGCGTGTGTGTGTGTGTGTGTGTGTGTGTGTGTGTGTGTTGACATGGTCGGAGGATGAATATTATTAGAGCTGCACAAGCTGTTCACAGACTGACGTCATTCGGCTAATTTATTGACCAGTTTTTAGGAATATAGGGTCCGTAGAAATATAGAGCTGCATGCATCATTCATGTCATTATAACATTTCAAAGATACACGTTGTATTATAAAGTTATTATGAAGATAAAAAATTGCGTACGTGCATGAACAAATGCGTAACGTGTAAAATGAACAAACACATTTGAGAGAGGGGGGGGGGTTCTGTAAGACAGACAGACAGATAGACAGACCAACCGAGACAAATACTGAGAAACTGATGAAAGGATAGATAGATGGATAGATAGATAGACAGACAGACTGATGGAAGGCAAGATGGATGGATGGATGGACAGAGAGGCAGAGAGACAGACAGACAGACAGACAGACAGACAGAGAGACAGACAGACAGACGGACAGACAGATAGATGGACAGATAGATAGACGGATCTGGGTAGGGAAGTAGGGAATCACTGGAATTACAGGCATATTGAAATATATTTTATTTATACTACGAAAGACTGAAATGTAAATATAAGGAAAGGAAATGTAAATGAAGTGAAGTTTTAGCTTGGTCTGAGACTGCTGTATTCTTGTGTTGTGAAGGCGTTTAGTGAGGTGTGAGGTGTGATGCTGGACCTTTGGCTGTGTTCACTGCCCTGCACAGAGACCCCAGAGTCCCAGTCGCTGTCGATCAGCCCGCAGAGACCTGTCGAGCCGCACACACACACCGTTA
>MU204413.1:1917138-1938626 GCA_017309775.1 Paedocypris sp. Pulau Singkep
AGGAAAGGAAATGTAAATGAAGTGAAGTTTTAGCTTGGTCTGAGACTGCTGTATTCTTGTGTTGTGAAGGCGTTTAGTGAGGTGTGAGGTGTGATGCTGGACCTTTGGCTGTGTTCACTGCCCTGCACAGAGACCCCAGAGTCCCAGTCGCTGTCGATCAGCCCGCAGAGACCTGTCGAGCCGCACACACACACCGTTAGCCGTCTCCTCGTCCCATCACAGTATGTGGAAAATTCACACGTCATCGGTGTACGTTTCTCATGTAAATCCAGAAGAAAGTCTTCTGCTGTGTAATTCCTCTACTCTAATCCAACTGGCTTTAGGAGTAAAAGTAGCAACGGTTATGACCATTAGCATCAGAATGTTTGCTGACATCAGGATAGTTAGCATCTGCTTTGCTTATTTTGCGACATGTTTATATCCGTCAACTGCATGTTGCTTTAATCTGTGTAATTCTTCTTATCCTTCTGTCCTTTCATATCTGGATAATCCAGCTCCCTTCTATGACCTCTGCTTCGCTAGAAAGGTCGTATTCGTCCATCGAGAATAATCCTGCACAACAGAAACGTGTTGACATAGCCATCACGCGTCTGAGCGTTCCGAATTAGCACGTTATTTTTCACACTGATTTCCACTCTAATTGACATCGGGAGAAAAACAGCTGCTATAATTTCGATTTTTCGTTTCAAATAAATGCAGTATAAGGATTTTTGCTTGAGTGACGTCCAGTCCAAGTAAATATCCCTAATCTCGTCAGATTAGGGCCTTCAAATTTACAACAATTTGAGATAAGAAATCTGAAGCCAAACAGGGATTATCAGTGCTGTTAATGTAAAAACCACACAGATTAAATGTTAGTTAACTCACCTGTTTCTGGACTCCTAGCTCCAGTGTGTATTATCCGGTGGTCGGCTGGTCCATCACCTACAGGATCCTTGGGTTTTTGCAGCATGTGCTTCAGAAGACCTCGGTTCAGTTCCACTCTTTCAGCAAGTGAAAGTGAGTGTCCGTCACTGCTCAAGCTCTCCAGGCTGTCGGCCCTGCAGAACGCAGCCTCGTGTGGCTCTCCGCGCCTGTGCTTGCGCAGGTGGCTCTCCAGGCTGTCGGACCTCTGCAGTTCCTTTGGGAACGTAAGCCCTAATCTCGAACCAATGGACCACGGAAAGTGTCTTCTACTGGGCCCATCCTTCTCTGTGTGAAGCTCTGGCTGACTGGACCTCCAGAAGCACTTGTTTGTCCTCCAGAGTTTCTCAGTTGGAGGAGCATCTTGTTGAGATCCATCGTTGCGGAGATTTCCTGGCTCTGCTTCTTCTCCGCAGCCACGTTGAACCACCAGCATGGCTGGAGACGAGCTGTGAAGTTGCTTGTGTGGTGCTTCGTCCTCATCGCTGCTGCTGGACACCCAGGCGTCGGTGAGTGCGTATCCCAATATGAAGGTCTCTGGAAGCACCATCTTCTCCTGGTTCTTGCTTTCAGAGTCTGTCCATGAGTCTTTGCTCTCAGAGAGAGCCTTCACCTTGGACTGCAGAGACGACACGGCCGAGCCGTCGGCTTGCTGATGCGGATGCTCTGAGGGTGAAGGTGGCAGAACTTGGACACACTCCGATGTGGCTGCAGCCTCCATGGTCGGATCAGTGTGTCAGGAGATCATTCTGACAGCTGTGGAGACGATGAAAACATTTTTTTTACAATTCTAGTTTTACATGTTTTAGTACATCTTTACATTTACACATTTCTAGGTTTCACACTAGATCTGAGGGTGAAATCAACTATATTTGTGAATCAAAACTCTACAAATCAATCTTACTACTGCTATTCATCGTTCAACTTAAACACTAAAACTCCAGAGCACAGTAAAATTCATCTCAAATCTAAAAACGCTACTCCACAAAATGTCTCTGACACGTAATAAATAAAAGGAACGCATTTTTAAAAGTGACTGAAAACTTTCACACCTATTCGTCAACTTACCTTCTTCCTGCCGTTTCACTAGCAGAGCAGCTGAGCCGAGGAGAGAACTGGATTTTCTTACGCGGAGTCAGCAAGAACATCAGCAGCCCGTCAGAATCCATCCTCCTCTGCTTCAGCATGTTCCTTCTCTTCACAGCTCTTCACTCATTACTCTGTGTGTGTGTGATGCCAAGCGCAATCAAACTTCATACAGACATAAATCTGGACGTGTAATCATTGACTGGCCTTGACACTCGCCGCCGACTGTAAACTGGACTTGATGTTGGGAGAGCTCTGGGTTGCTATAGAGATCGTCATGCCCACCTTGGAGAAAATCTGACCTGTGAAGAGCTGCTATTGGTGGACTTGGTGCTTTGCTCCGCCCCTGGGAGGAGGAGTGTAATCCTACCCTTGAGTCTGGGAGGAAAGAAGGAATTCTTAAACGAGGAGTAAAGGAAGTTCTCAAGTCTCCAGGCACAAACAGCCGCTGCTGAAGAATTTCCTTTGTTGATTGTGAGCTTGGGCTGGAGCACCTCTTCATGTGGCACGGACCACGCACTGACCTCCACGTTAGGGCAATTACGTGGAAAACTTTTATGTGGCATCTGCTGTGATTGTATTTTTTTTCTATTCCTTGCTGCTCTGTGCGCTCGATTATTGTTCTAATCTCGACTGATCAGAGGCCGGTTCTGAACCACGTTCCTTGGCAGAGACATGAACTTCACTCACACTTTCGATTTCAAAAATGCAAAATCTGTAAAAAAAAAAAAAAAAAGTTTATGAACCAGGTGTAAAGTACTTGAGTACAATTGGTGGATTTTTGTACATTTTGTAAATATTGTAAATATTTTTTTACTTATTAGTATTTTTGGATACTTTGTACTTGTACTATCAAAAATATAAGCAACTTTTAAATTAACCAGTCACAATAAATTCACGCAATCAATAAAGTACAACTACTAATACAAGTACAAATACTATGCTCAGTGTTTCAATGTCTAAACATTTTTTTACAGTTTCTTTACACGTTCGTTGTACTTTTTTTTTTTTTTTTTAGAATCAATTGTATTATACATATGTATACATATTGTATTATTACAAAATTCACAAAAATTCCTAAAGTGTACTCAAGTATTTTACACCGTGACGCCAGTGAGAAGTGACAGACAGAGAGACAGAGAGACAGACAGACAGACAGACGCAGATAGACAGATAGCAATACAGACGAATGGGTTGTCTGCATCAGAGAAACTACACGGCACTCACACGACAAACGACTGGTTGTCCTTCAGCTAATGTCCAGAAGAGCAGAGATGCTCATCTTCCCTCTGCGAGCAGACGTCATGATGTTTCAGCATCTCTTGTTCCTCCTCACTCTTCTTCTGCTTGCAAACAATTGGTCGGATCAGTTAATCTGCCCAAAGATTATAACTAAACAAAATCCGCACCCGCCAACCACTGGCGAGAAATCGCCGTGTAAATGATTTTCGGGGAGAACGAGGCTCAGATGAGATTATTAAAGGCCGAGCAAGGGACGAGCTCAGTTGGGCCGAGCAGCTCGTGACGTCACGCCCACTGATCCCAGCTGTTGAAGCGGGATTACGTCCGGTGGATCTGTTCTCGGAACTGTCTAGCTCTTTCAAATAACTTTTCTTGAAATCGCCCAGACCTTCACTCTACACTTCTAAAGAAGCCCAAATCTGGTTTCAGTTACTCTTTGATGTGTTCTAAACGATGCTGTGCTGGTTTTCGGTCGTTTGGGCCGGTGTTGGGTTTGGACCCAAACTTTGCTAAAACTTTGAAGCCTTGAGCAAATACAGTGTCAGACGGAAGTAGTGTTTTTTAACAACGATATGTTTAAAACAATGATATATGATATTACTGAAGTGCGTATTACAAGCGTCTTTGAAAACGGCCCTTAACTGATATGTGTCGCCGTCTAGTGGCAACAGCATGTTTGACACTCCAAATTTCACTCATGTAACCTATTTCCAAAAATAGTTTGTTTCTGAATTTTACAAGAGTTATATTACTATTTATATGTATGTGTATATCAAATTGCTTTGTATTTGTCCGAATAACAGCAAAAAAACAAGAACGAATAGTAACGTCAACTTAGTTAAATGGACCTGTTTAACTGCGTCCTCTAGTGGTGAATGTGGAGTTTGACCCGTCAAATAAGGCCTGAAATAACTTGGTAGTTTTGGTTGAAAGTTACACTGGTAATTTGTTGTGCATCACGTTATTATTATTATTATTATTATTATTATTTTTATAGGAAATTATTTAAAATGAGATCTGCAGATTTTAACTTGTACGATATAGTTTTTTTTAAAGTAAAACGTTAAACATATCAAATTCTTGTTTTTTAATATTAAAATAATTTTAAAACATCGCAATTTTAAATCTGTTTCTATGTCATATTATAATTAACATTTACGTTTTTCTTATTATTTGCATGTAATTTTTTTGCATGTGCATCACCAGCATGGTGTAACGGTAAATTCACTTTTTCACTTCTTCACTTATTCACTGCTGCTAAACTGGACCACAAACCTAATTAGAACGAAAAGGGATGTTCTAAATTACAAGCAAAGTTGAACAACTCTAAAGCAATAAAAAAAAATACATAGCACAGTTTTGTCATCTATGCGCTTTGAGACAGTTGAAACTGTGAAATGAACGCTTAGCTAATGTGTTAAAAAGTGTGAAATACAGTTCGTCCTTTCTAAAACTCGCCTTGATCATCTGATGCGCTGACAGGAGGCATCAGCTGAGCCGAGAGGAGATTACGTCATGTGACGTCACCAAGCTACTCCAACACGCGTCAAAACATTTACAGCAAAGAGGTAAACGCCGCATTAAAGACGCCTGGCCTTGTTCTGAGCGCTGCGCGTGTCGTGTTTTGTCGTGTTTTTCTGTGGTCTGTTGAGTTCGCCGTGCGGGTTTAATCGTCGTCTTAGCACGAGGCTAACTGCCGAAATGACGCAAACTTCTCCATTTCGTCTGCCGCTGTTACCGTGAAACTAGGCGACACTCGGCGCGGCGGCTGATGTCGATCGGGTGTGGCTGTAGAACAATATTCTCGCTCTGTGTGTCACAGGATGGCGTTTGTGAAGAGCGGCTGGCTGCACAGGCAGAGTAAGTAAGAGCTTGTTTACGTCGCTTTCTCTCGTTTTTAACCACTTTTACTCATGTGTTTGTGTTCACCGTTGTGCTGTCAAATGAAGGACGGTCAAATGTCTCATAAGTTTGCACAGAATCGCCCGAGTTCAGGAGGTAGCGAGTGGGTAAGATGCCTAGCTAGACAACAGCGTGGTGTTTTATTCTCAGTGACTGTAGTCTAGCTAGGCCTTCACGTGTCCAGTCGGAGTGACCGCAACCCGAGTGTCTCCTGTCAGGCACCATCTTGCGTCGATGGAAGAAGAACTGGTTCGACCTCTGGTCCGACGGCCGCCTGGTGTTCTACGATGACCAGCAGCGGCGGGACATGGAGGACGAGATCCACATGAAGGTGGACTGCATCAACATCCGCAACGCCAGCGCCTGCAGAGGTGGGTGGACGCCCGCCGGCCTGCGCTTCCTGGGCATCACGCCTGAATGATTTCCAGACCTGTCGCCGCCCGAGGGGAGACACCGAGACTCGCTCCTGCAGATGGTCTGCCGGGACGGACGGGTCATCAGCATCTGCGCAGACAGTGCAGACGACGCTCTGTGAGTGACCGCTCAGCTCGTGAAGTCTCGGACTCTCCAGCCACGCGTGTCTTTGTTCTCGCAGGGCCTGGAGCATGGCACTGCAGGACGCCAGGATCAACACGGTGAGCGCCAGTCGTCCTCATGTCCTGCTCCAAGTTGGTTTTAGTGGTCCACCTTGAATGAGATGGTCTGTGCTGTGGAGATGCTGGTCTAGTGGCAGTGATGGCGGCGCTGCTGTTTTGCAGGTGGTGGCAGCTCCTCAGTTCGGCTTCAGGGAGGAAGTGGTGGCGTCAGCTCCTCCGCCCTATTCCGAATTAAACCCAAGTCCTCAGGTGAGGGCCACTCTCTGAAGAAACAACACCAACCATGAGGTTTAGTCTGATCCGTCTCCACAGGACTTCCTGAATAATTGACTACCAGAGTGTAGAGGTGTGTGTAAAGTGAGCGTGTTTTTTGTGGTGGCACAGGTGTACTATCCTGACGGCTACGGCGGTTACGTCCCGCACCCGCCGCCCTACGCCACACAGATGCTGTGCTCGGCTGACGGGCAGCAGTACGCGGTGGCGTATCCTTATCAGTATCAAGGTGAGGAGACCACACAGATGCCATCGTCTAACCTGCGGCTTAACCAGTAGAGCGGCACCAGTACCAGAAAAGCAAGCGTCAGTATGTGAGGTCTAAATGTGCCTAACTTATTTGTAATTTTTTAATAAAGACGATGTAAAAGCAAACTAAAAGAAGTTAAAAAAACATCTGTTCAGGCCAGACCAGAAGAACTAATCTGATTCAAATTCAAGTTTTATTTGTCACATACACAATTATTTTGTGTATTTTACAATCGTCCGGTGTATAAACATAGATGGGGTTGTGTGTGTGCAGGACAAACAAATGAAATGCAATAAAAATACAGACAAGATAAAATATGAATAAAATATAAAAGATAAAAATACAATAAAGGGAGAAAAATACACGATGAATATGCAAGATAAAATATGAATAAAATGTAAAAGATAAAAATACAATAAAGGGAGAAAAATACAAGATAAATATGCAAAATAAAATATGAATAAAACATAAAAGATAAAAATACAATAAAGAGTATTACAAAATACAGAAAAAGTGACTCGAGTGATCCAGGTAGTAAGCATGTTTAAAGCTAGATGGTAATGTTCACTTAGCTTCAGCATAGCTTTAGACATTAAATTATTCAACATTTAAGTCACACCTTTTCCTCTGGTCGACAGGAGCGTACACGCCCGCTGTCAATCATGTTGTAGTGCAGGAGCGTCGCCGGGACGACGCAGGGGACGTGGCGCTGGGAATGCTGGCCGGTGCTGCGACCGGATTGGCTCTCGGATCCCTCTTTTCAGTGTTTTAATCTCTAACCCTCGGGCTGGTTAGTGAAACCTCGTCCTTGACTCCACTTTGCCTTTCCGTGTGTGTGTGTAGGTGAAATAATGCACAAGCTGAGGATGTTTATTTTTTTTCATCGATCTTTTGGTTAGGCAGCTTTAAGCTTTTGCTTTGCAAATATTATCAATAATATAGAGAATTGTGCACTAAAACCTCGCGTGTTGGCTTATTGATATCTTTACAGTGTGAAGACTGTTCATCAATGCAGACCGATACTAACAATGTCCATGTTATTGGTGTCATTTATAGTCACTGATGTTTGAAATGCAGCGGAGGATGGATTTATTCTTTAATGGTTTCGTGTATTTATTTTTTTAGATTAAAAGAAACAATGTAAAATGACATTGAAACAAACGTTGTGACGTATAGAGATGCAAATTAGGTTACAAGCGTTGTAAGGGAACTTTATTTATTTTACACATAATACGCACATTTAGTGAAACATAAAGGTACCGCATGGTACGATTAAGATATGATGCTAAATGCGTCTTTACACGCGTGTGTGTGTGTGTGTGTTTTCAGTTCAAATGTTATTAAGTGTGTGGTGACGTTACATTTCCTTAACGAAGTGGCTTCTGTTCTATTAGAGGTTCTTGTGTCTACCTCAGAGGAACTTGCACAGTGTCTGTGATTGGTCGCCTCATGTGAGATAAAGTTCACGAGGGCATTTCATTGATCAGTGTGATTATCTGTAATATTTACACATAATGTCATTGATTCTTTCGATGAGGCGCGTGTTAAACTGATTCGGAGAGGATTCAGCATCACACTAGTTTTACTGGGGTGATTTGTGGAAAAGGGACATTTTGTATTTAACAACGGATTCTTATGAATAGTTGGTTCCTAAAATTTCTTCTTCTTGAACGATTAAAACGTATTTAAAATGCAAATTAGATTGATAATAAACTGATCATTTGTGTGTTGTTGATTCGCTTATTTATTATTTACTGTGTGTGTGTCTGTAGCATGTTTTTTGAACTTAAAAGTACATGTTTGAACTTTTCTATCACAGTTATAAACAGTGGCATATCATCACGCGTTGATTTTTCGATTTAAACTAAAGTTGATTTGCCAATTTACCGGCAATAATGTGAGATTTAACAAGGCTAATGAACTGACCTGTGATTTGTAAAGTTGAGGAAAAAAAGGATTTATGATGAAAAAAAACTCCTGCACAATGACACTGACAAACCACGTATTCAGTTTTAAGATTTTTTTTTTTGTCAAAAATAAGAAAAGATTTAAAAAAAAAAAGCATGTTTAATTTCTTAAGGCAAAACCATTCCTCTTTTTACTTATTTTTTTATTTTATATTTTTTAAAGAAACGTTAATCTTGCCCAAATTATATACTATGTAGTTTTCAGTAGATTTAAAACGCCAAGCATGATTTTCCCAATCCCAGTCTGTAACCACGTTGACGGATATAAATACATCCCCCTGTAAGACAGTTCAGAAGGTTTCCAGAAAGCGCTTTGATTCAACTCTCTTGGCCAAAGTCCTCAGTGACTTTCTTCAGCTCGTCTTGGTTCACAGTGGGCTTGGTCTTCTCCTGTGATCTAATCATGTCCCCCTAAAACACACATCAGCAGGTCACGACAAGGTCTGCGTGCCTAAACCTTCCACTTCTAATCTCACCGTGCCAAGTATTGGCCCCAGAAGTTTATCGCTTGCCACATCCACCCAGGTCATGTTTATCACATTTGGCGAGCAAGAGGTCGTCCACAGTGAAATCAGGACTGTTACAAGCTCTTCCCATCCCAGGTCAGGTGGGCTGTCAGAATCTATATTTTTACTTGTTGAACGCTTTCTCAATAAAATCACTTATATTGTCACATCAGCATATTGTGTTAAGCATTATTATAATCTGGTTTATAAGCTTCATTGTTATTTTGTTTTTAATTTTGCACTGTTTACGTTAACGTTTGGCTTTCATCCAAAGTGATGTATAGTAATATAAAAATTACAATTTATCAAGTTCTCTTGGTTTGAATAGAAACTGTCCTAAAAACTAAACAAACTTGTGCAAAACGCAGGTGGTAGGCTTTTATTTGTTAATTGATGGAAAACTCTGGAACAAACAAAGATTCATAAACGATCAGAAATGATCATCTTGATTATTTAAACATGCAGTAAAGCATAACATCCATGTTAAAATACGTACTTGAAGAAACAAAAGATGATGCGAAAAATGCGCAGTTCTGCGTTTGTGCTATTATTCTGAAGCTACGCGCAAGCACCATTCCATTTTTATAAGTTCTCTTGAGAAGACAAAGTGCATTTATTTTCGGCATAGGGGCGAGGCGAGAGCCTTCAGCAGTCCTCAGCTCCCGTTGGGCAGCGCGGGTCTCAGGAGCCGCAGGATGCGCTCGTTCTTGGTGAGATCCTCCGCCAGCTCGTTGTTCTGTGGAGAAAATAGCATCCATTTGTTTGGATTCATTTTTGTCCCGGTTTCTAATGTAGAACGAGCACAAGCAGATGATACCACTCATTTGTAGTCACGACTTGTTTAAGAATCTGGTTTAAAAAAAAAAAACAAACTGGACCTTGTTGGGTAAAGCTGGATCCGCGTTTGCCTTTAGCAGAAGTGCAACGGTTCTTGGGTTTCCACCCATCACGGCTGCGTGAAGAGCGGTGGAACCATTCTGAGATGCACAGAAAGAACAGAGATGTGTGTCGCTGTGATGTAATATATAACACAACGCTGTATTATCTGCCGCCGAGGGTTGTCGCCATCACCTTCAAAAGGCCGAGAGAAGGTGAGAACTTCAGAACTTCTTCGATGACATCACAATGTCCTTTATGTGCGGCCTTGAACAGAGCCGTGGAACCATCCTTCACCCAAAACAACAGAAGAACCACACGCTTCATGCATTTCATTGACTCTTCCTCTCGATTTGTCTCCGTACAGGGCTGAAACCAACATGTGGAATTGCGTACAACACACAGGTTCGAGGGCCTGCAACTTCAGTCGTCAGCTCCATTTTTGATGTAAAGAAATACTAATTTAAACATGTATTTCCTCCTTTCACCACAAGGTTTCAGCTCTGTTACGCTTTCAGGAGTGGCTCACGTGATTGGTCAATGGGTTGAATAGTTTGAATGTCGTTTGAAAGTTTGTGTGTTTTCTTAGCATGTCTGATGAAACATGAAAGAAACGCTTTTACTTTCCGGTCTGCATCCCGATCAGCTCCTCGCAAGAGCAGAACCTTCACCACTTCACTGTGTCCCATTTGGGCCGCGATCCACAGCGGAGCCGTGCCGTCCTGAGTGGCATGGAGAACAGAATGAGGGAGCGTTCCTCTCCGAGTAGCAGCTTCCATCACTCTCACCTCTCGAGGCTGATTGACTCGGGCTCCTGATGACAGCAGCTGACGTATCACAGCCACGTGACCACCTTGTGAAGCCAAAAACAAGGCTGTGGCTCCATCCTGTCAAAGAAGGAATCATGTGACCCCATCGTGTCCGCAGGTGCTGCCCACTGCTCCTGCTTGCGTGTGTATGTGTGTGTACTGTACACTTCCTGTCGTGTTCCTGGCCACATGCCTCACTTACACTTTGTGTCCTGTGTGTGCGTGTGTGTGTTTATGACTGTGTCCGTACATTTACTGATAAATGGCACTTAAATTTACTGGTAAATGACAGTGTTTTTAAACAGTATGTGTGTAGAATATTTTCACCTGTGAAAAATGATCCGTGTGTGTTCAACCCTGCGTGACGTGTCATGTCTACACTACAGTCGTGCACTAGAAGCCAAAGCCAAACACTGAGTCAGCAGAAGCCGATCCAAGCCTTCAAGAGGAATCAGTGCGGAGTGGGAAGGAGAGACTAACATTGAGCTGGTCGTGGACATTGGCACCGTTCTTCGTCAGTGTGTCCACCACTTTGCTGTGACCGTTCTGACTGGCTGCGGTGAGTGCTGTCCCGCCCTCCTAAAACCAATCACAAATCATTCAATATTCATGCTATTTTGATCATCTGATATCTATTATTACCTGCGTCCGGAGCTCAGTCGATGCTCCAAACTGAAAAAGTAGCTTGACAATTTCATTCTGTCCTTGTTGAGAAGCAAAAAACAGCGCAGTGGAACCTGTCTGGAAATATGGATGCATTAATATATATATATATATATATATAAATATTTCAAAACATATATTGGCAATAAAAAAATGTTTCACCTTTGTTAAATATTATACACATAATAGTTTTGTTCTATCTACGGATCCATCTGGCGAAGTTTTAAAGTGAAACTCTCCATCTAATTTTCCTTCCTTGCAATTTAGCAAATATCACGATTTAGCATAAAAAATTAATGGCAAGCGTTAACGCGTTAATTTTGACAGCCCTAATTCACGTATACAGTATATACATAGGTGATAATATTGAATTATGCTTACTAATTGTACTAATACTAAGTGGAATAATTTGAGACATAATATAATTTATCGCCTTTTGTTTTTACACATGTGGCTAATGATCAGAAAATGTTTCATAAAAATGTATTTCAATGTATATTTCATTTCATTTCATTTTGAACATATTCCACCTTAAGAACAGGAGTAGGAAGAAGACGTCTTATTTGCTCCTACCCCATTCTTATCACAACATAAATAATAACCACAGATGGCAATTTTTATACTAACAAAAACAAAACACAATTTTAAATCATTTCCCATACAGTTGCATCATTTTCCGCTTACAACGACACTTGAATATAGTGATAATAGAACATTTTTTAGGTCATTTTCCAGACAATTCCAGTACTGTACACCTAAAAATGAAATACACCTTTGTTTCAACGTTGTTTTTACAGACGGTAACTTAACATCATTTTCCCTTCTACTATGCATTTGATTTAAAACAAATACATTTTGCAAATAAATTATATGAGAAAATTATATTCATACACATATCGTACATGTACATATACTGTATATACAAAAAAATTACTTCTTTTTTTACTGTAAAAATGGTTTGACTTTAATAGAAATTAATTTTAAAGGCAGTGTCACCTCTCTCTGCAGATTAATATCGGCTCCTTGCATGATGAGTTCCCGCACACAGTCGCAGTGCCCGCTGTGAGATGCCACCATCAAGGCTGTGGTGCCATACTGCTAAACACAAAGGATCTGTGCATGTTGT
Organism: Paedocypris sp. Pulau Singkep; assembly: GCA_017309775.1. Classification (NCBI taxonomy): domain Eukaryota; kingdom Metazoa; phylum Chordata; class Actinopteri; order Cypriniformes; genus Paedocypris; species Paedocypris sp. Pulau Singkep. The sequence goes on from MU204413.1 coordinate 1,929,338, forward strand.
AAAGCATCACAGTGAATGCATTTGTTAAAACGAGCAAACACCGTACAGCATCTCTGCAGTCCACATCCACCCGACCACTGTTCAGTAAGAGCTGAAGCAAGGCCAGGTTTCCTTTCCTTGCTGCCCAGAACACAGCGTTGGCTAAAGGAGTTTCCTTCTGTAAGGAGACAAACACACACATTCATGACACCAACGTGAATAAAACATGGACAAACCGCTAGTTACTCATGCGGACGATGTTCTCACAGGGACGTGGGATTAAAACTCTGTTCTGTTCATATTTCTAGTCTGGCCAATAGTAAGTAGAGTCTTTAAGAATAATTTTAGACAATGTTGCGTTTACTCAAAACCCTAATATTGACTCATCCTGTACTCATTAACGTATACAACAACAAAAATTCAAACTTACAGTATTTTCAGAAAGCACCACATTTTATGTAAATAGCTTTACAGACATGGCATTTGTTACTCATTTTTGTTAATAGAAAATAACGGTTAATAAACTCACATTTTAATTACACTTTCATTTGGTACTGATGAAATTGTAATTTAAAACGTTTTTCATTTATTACTAACACAAGTAGGACTAAAAACTGTACATTGAGTACAGTGCAACTGTACATAATTCGTTTCATTAGAGACTAACTGTGCTATAGCATAAACTACAGAGCCAGGTCAATAAAAGGTAATGGAGGGTGCGTCGTCATCAGGCTAAAATGATTGCAAAGTAACCCAATTATCTGTCTATGTATTCAAATGTTATAAGGCGACACGATGGGACATTACAGTGACATTTCAGATCCATATATTTTATTCGTGTTTACCTTGAAAGACATGTTAGGCGCCGCGCTCGCGCATCATCTCGCGGATTCTTCTGTCCGCAGCCGCAGCATCCGACCGCCGCTCACGTGGCGAAGAATCTCGTGCTCTGTTTACCGCAGTCACCGACACAAACACCGTAACACACGCTGATTTCGCCTTCAATGCACATTGACAATCATCCCCCACCTCTTCAGACCAACAAACACACACAGCAGTGAAGCAGCAGCAGGTCCAATGTATTGCATGATTCTTTCGGAAGAGTCGGATCTTTAAAAATGATTCGAAACGAATCATTGACTTGAACCAAAGACTTGTTCGCCCAACGATCTGATTGAATTGGACACTTATCAGATGTATCGTTTTCAGTCATTTATTGATTTTTTCGGCTGTTATTCTTGATATATTTGTTAACCTTTCACTACAATTTAAACCCTTCAGTTTATGCGTTGCTAATATTTAGATGCTATGCTAATTGATGTAAATATACTCTGTATATAAATTTAAAAAAGGCTTAAGCGATTGCCTGCTCAGCAATCCCAGGATAAACCATAATATAGGGTCAAGATGTGCAGGATCACGAGAGAACAGTGGAGCACCAGAAGACCGATGACTCAGCAGCAGTCAGTCCCATAATTCAGGCCTTGGCGTAGACAGACTATTTTTGCAAATGATGAGTATATTTAGGTGTACATAAATGATACGAGGTCATCCCACAGTGCACATCACACAATCAAACAATAAAACATTTCTGACTCGGATCTGAGAAATCTGCATTAACAGAAAAATGTCTCATGAATCCTGGTTTGAAACTATATGTGACATTGAATGAATGTAAAATAAGATGGCAGCAATGTTCTGGGGATTTTGTGTTAGTTGTTGGCGGGTTTTTTTTTTCTGTTTTGAATCTTGTAAATGAAAGCTTTACTCGGACGAGATGACACGGTGCAGCACGAAAAACAGCAGACACACCTTCCACAAGACGCTATATAACGTAAAACATGCAGCAGTCCAACAAAACACACACTTATTTGCTTCGACATGGTGGGTAAGTTCAGAAAGGATTTGAAAATATTGAAGACTTTGTTTTAGGCTTAACTGTTAGTGTGTAATGGGCAGGTGGTAGTTTACACACTTAAGAAGAAGTTTTTGTTTTCTTGTAATAACTATACAAGAAAAATTCTGATTTTTTGTTTACTTTTTTTACAATTTACTTAACAATTAACTTACCATTGTGTCCAGCGGTGTTGGGTCAAGCAGCAGTGTTGGTTCTCCTGATGTGGACCTCGGCACCGGTGGCATCAGATTCAGAAGAGGAGGCTGTGACAGAGTGGACACTGTGGAAACATCGTAATGAAGTGTCCTACGATGAAAAGGTACGTTAAAGTTAGTGTAACAAAATGTAAACACAAGAAGTAAAGAAGGAACAAGGAACAAAATTGCACGCACACACACACACACACACACACACACACACACACACACACACACACACACACACACACACACACAATAACCTGTGCCTTTATAACCGTAGAGTGACGACATCCAGAGAAAAGCCATCTGGGAGACTAACGTCAGAATGATTGAGAAAAACAACGATGAATTTCACTTTGGATTGTCATCTTTTAGAATGTCAATGAACAAATATGGTGACCTTGTAAGTCAAACTACGTATCACAAATTCTGATAAGAAGATGATTTATATGATCATATAAATTATCCAATCCATGAAAATATTACACATTTCAAATGTTTTTTTAAATAAATTGTACTTTCTGAAAAAGTAAAAATAAATCGTTTAATAATTTTTCTGCTGATTAGACGCAGTTGGAATATAAACAATTACTTGGAGCAAAAATCCCAGGACAGGCAAACAGAAGAGGCCGAACCACAGCGGCCCGAACGCTTCGCTCCAGCGCCCGGAGACTGGGCCTGACACACGTGGACTACAGAGCGCTGGGATACGTCACAGAAGTTAAAGACCAGGTTCCACCTGCAGAAATTCATCACTCATATTAAAACACCCATTTTGAATAAAACATCCCTACAGAGTAAGAATAAAAGCAGAGTAAATAATATAAATTATATACAATAATAACAAAAGACTGGACAAACCATATTTTTACACCACATTTAAATATTACCACAATCTTGGAAAAAAAATCTATATGATTTTTTAACACCATGGTTTATATTTATAAATGTATTTATTTAATTTTGCTTATTTATATTCCTGCAAAAAAAAAATTCAACCACAGAGATATCTCACAATCCTAACTCTCTCATTAGCCCAGCCTTTCACTTTATTATGAGAAACCTCAAGTCTTTGAATTATCAACTGAAATGCGCAATTTAACCTGCTGTTTAAAGCTAAAATCTCGGCGTGTGTTCCTCCTCCAGGGATTCTGTGGATCCTGCTGGGCCTTCAGCACTACCGGAGCCATCGAGGGACAAATGTTCAAGAAGACGGGACGCCTGGTGTCCCTGAGCGAGCAGAACCTGGTGGATTGTTCCAGATCCTTCGGGACATATGGCTGCAGTGGAGCCTGGATGGCCAACGCCTATGACTACGTGGTGAAGAACGGATTGGAGAGCTCCGACACGTACCCCTACACCTCAGCCGTGAGTCATTATGGACGCTGCTCTGAAAATTCTTCCTACAGCTCAGAATTTCCTACACTTACGTCACTGTTCAGCTGTTCACGTCAAAACTGAATACTAATATAAATAAGTACAACATATTGTAACATGTTTTGAATATCGTGTGTACTGTTATAAGTGTCCATGTTCATTTAGTGCATTTATCGTGCAGCGCGAAGGGTAGGAACAGCTGAGAAGTGAAAGTTTCATTAGCGCACATGCTCAACTTGCAAGCTAGGAACAGCTGAGCAGTGACGTATGTTCTAACGTTGCAATATATTGCACTTATTTATATCAGTATTCAGTTTTTACATGTTTTAACGCGCTTGCGCAGCGAGCTAGCTAGGGAGAGCTGAGCAGTGACGCAAGTGTAGGAAATTCTGAGCTGTAGGAAGAATTTTCAGAACACCGCCCCATCAAGAACGTTCCTCCATCACCTTTCTGTTGCAGGACTCTCAGCCCTGTTTCTATGAGCGCAGTTTAGTTGCGGCACGAATCAGCGACTACAGGTTCGTCCCGGCGGGTGATGAACAAGCTCTGGCGGACGCTGTGGCTACGGTCGGCCCGGTCACTGTGGCTATAGACGCCGATCATCCCAGCTTCCTCTTCTACAGCTCCGGTACGATTTTAACTAAAAAAAAATTAAAAATAAATAAAAAATTCGGCATCGACTACCAGAGGTGTCAAGTAACAAAATAATACTACTTCCTTGCTTTTCTTAAGTAGAATGTTGGCGTACTATTTTTCCGCTTACTTTTTACTTCTACTTTTTTTTTTAAGCAAATATCTGTACTTTCTACTCGTTACTTTTCCCAAATCTATCCGCGTTACTGCAACAACATTTTAATATAACAATATAGTTCTATAATGGCATTTTTTTCTTGCATTACTTTTATACTTAAAAGTGGTTCTATCGATATTAGCAACAGTACTCTAATTTATTCTAATCAAATATTGGGCAGTTACTTTTACTTCCACAGACGTATTTTTTAACTCTAATATCTCTACTTCTACTTAAGTAACGAAGGCGACTACTTTTGACAACCCCGTTGACTACTCTTCCACCAGGTATCTACAACGAGTCAAACTGCAACCCGAACAACCTCAATCACGCTGTTCTCGTGGTTGGTTATGGCTCCGAAGGGGGCAAAGATTACTGGATTATCAAGAACAGGTACAGTCACCGCACGCCCATCCCTGCCGCTTATCAACTATCCTGACACTGTCAACTTCACCTGCTTGCTGGACAATCTGACATGGTTTCCTGGCTTCTTTCTTCAGCTGGGGATCAGGATGGGGGGAAGGAGGCTACATGCGAATGATCCGCAATGGCAAAAACACGTGCGGGATTGCTGGTTATGCTCTCTATCCTGTCATGTGAAGCATCATCTGATCAATAAAGTCTGCTACTGTCCAACGGTGGTCAAGTTCTTTGGAAACCAATGAGTTCTGGAGATATTAGTTCAAGTTCGGTGCATTCGTAAGACGCTTTCCACAGTTACAACTGTCTCAAAGCGCCTGTGTGAAGATGTAAAAATAGAAGATTGTTGCATTTGATTCATCGTTGGTTGGTGTTAGATTATGACCAGTGAGCAAGAAACACATGCAACAGTGGCCAGGAACAAAAACCTGTCTGACGGTAAAATTCCAGACACGACAAAAACAATCGCAACCCTCTCGCCTCTGCCGACGTTGCTAAGCGATGTCCTCACGTTAAACTGAAACCACTAGGAGCTATTTAGTCTCAACAAGTCGGTCGCATTTCTCCTTGTATATGAGACATTGTGTCGTGGGTGTTGGAAGAAGTTAATTATTTGTCAGGTTTACTGTTTCTGTTGGTGTCCCGTCTCAAGGCTGAAATCACGGCCCGCCTCTCTTATGTACACAGCAGTATCGCTCACCCAAAGGAGATTATTTCAGCCGAGCGTGCTGGTGGAACTTCATCAGGTGTTCAACGTCTTTAGACATGTTTCTCGACTGGTCTTTCTCTGGAACCTGTTTTACTCTGTGAGGATGGTTTCTGCAGGCTCCGTGCTGCGTGCCGCATTGCTGTTGTCGTTGGACTGGTGGGTTTCTGCGGATGATCTGGGATTAGGAGAGCTGATTTTGGGTGATTTACAGAACAACAAACTTCACGATGAGCGTGATGTCAGAAGGTGTGATCCCCCACACATAAAGGTACGATTGAGCACTAGTAAACCCTTGTGTACTGATGAAATCTCGCACTGCTCGAATCTGAAGTCTTTACTGGAACGACTCGGGCTGTTCTGGTGTATAACTGTTGCATTTTAGAGTTAAAGGACTTTCAGAGAAAAGCAATTAAGGTAAAAACCCATTTGTGGTATGCCAAAGTACTTAATAAAGAACAAAGAACAATACATTGCATACATGTTTGTAACAATATTTGTATTTTAATCATTTTTTCCAATACACTGTGCACATTGAGCCGAATTATTCTACATGCTGACTTCACTCTACAGTCATTTCTGCAGACACTTTCATTCCAAGCGACTAAAAAAACAAGAAGCATTTGAAGCAATTTGTCAATGAAAGAGTCAAGGTGGAATAGAGATTCGAGTTGTGTTTTTGAGCAGACCCTTAGCGTGTAGTGCCAATTCTATTTCATAAAAATATATTAAAGCTTAATCTGTAAAGAAGTACATTATTATGGAAAAAAATATTAGTCACTACATGAAAAGATTTTTTGCATGCCACTTCTTGCTGATGTCATTTTTCCCGTATTGTAAAAACCAAAAGAATTATGATTATAAGCATTTACCTTAACAAAAAGGAAAGCTAACCCACCATCTACAGGTCGGAGCCTGCGCTGCTCGGGATTTGCTAGACTGAACTGTGAACTCACTGGCCTGGTGCCAAAAGAAACAACATGGAGCAGAAAACGTGAAAATGTTGCTGTGAAAAAATGTTGACATTGTTTTCTGGCAATGCCAAAACTGCTACTGTTGCAGAATATGTGTCTAGGATCTCTAGCAAATCTACCGACAACTAACGAAATGTAATGTCTTTAACGAAATGTAAAAAAATCTATCACAAATATCATTGCTCTTGATGAACCCAAATGAATAAAAGAAATGTCAAAAACAATTTATAGTCTGCAACAATGCAAAGTCAAAACAGATTGGACAGATTCTGAAAGAAAACAGAAACATGAAATTTAAATAGAAGGAATGTATTTCTCACAAATGTTTTGTTAAGCAGTTAATTTCCTTGCTATTGGTTTAGTCGCCTCGCGATGATTCTCTCACATGCTTGTAGTAGTTTAAGGGTGCTTTCATATGGAATTAAATTAGTGCCAAAATATTGACACACCTGCCTTTTTTAGTTTGTTTGAATCACCACCAGAGTTGGTTTCCCTGTTTGGTACGGTTGGTTTGGGCATGTGTGAAAGCGGCAATCGAACTCTGATCCGCCTCAAAAGCGAGCGGTCTCGGTACGCTTCCAAATGACCTCTGGTAAATGCAAAAACGACTGCGACTCATGACTAAATTCAGCTGCTGTAGTGACGCTGCGCTGCGGAATATGTCTGGTATTTTCCGTGTCACGCTTTCTCCTAAATTAAAATATTTGCAGCATTAAACTATTTTTTTGCAACCTCATCCGCGTGACTCACATATGAACTTAAGGACCATCCCATTCCTAACTCTTAGGGTTCAATATGATGTCGGTCTCTTCTGGGAAGGTGTCCACAAGGTTGAGAGTGTTTATAGGACATTTTTGACCATTCTTCTAAAAGCGAGGTTTTCAAACATTGAGGTTAAATTCTGCCTCTGTCCTGGAAAACAATAGTTTGTTTTCACATTTCTTTTTTTTTTGGGCCTATATTGAGCACGAATAAAAATACTTCTTAATACTTAAGTTCTTTTAAAATTGGGTACTTTGCTACTTTGACTCAAGTCTTTTTGAAATTGGTGGCTTGTTACTTGTATTGGAGTAATTTTTACAGTAAGTATCTGTACTTTTACTCAAGTATGGCTGTCTGCTACTCTTTACACCCCTGCAGACACTAACAATCTCTCGGCTCGAGCACACGGACGCGTGTGTCATTTATTGAAGCCACAGCAAGAACGAAAAGATTTCCGGCTTCAACTAACTCCCAATTCTTAAAGGGAGAACAAACAGAAATGCCTTTGTAACACCGAACACAGAATTATGTACAGTGACTACACGATGCTTTTTTCCCTTGTAGCCGGACTGTGAGCCGGGCTCCTACAGAGAGAGTAGCGGCCCGTATGAAGGACTGTGTGTCCCCTGCAGCTGCAACGGCCTGTCTGCTGAGTGCCATCCACAATCAGGAAGATGCTTGGTACACTTTTTGTGGCCCTTCCTTGTTTGCATACACCCGTGTGTCACTGAATGCCCACTAATGTTTGATGTGTTGGTGCAGAACTGTCAGTTCAACAGCGCAGGTGATCACTGTGAGCGCTGTAGGGAAGGTCACTACGGCAGTGCGCTTCTGAGAACCTGTCAGATGTGCCCGTGCCCCCTCACCCACCCCTCAAACAGGTGTGTATTATCTGTTTCCACTGTCTCACTCACTGCTGCCAAACTCTTCCACTGATGATCACATGTGCGCAGCTTTGCGGTGGGTTGCGTCCGACGCGGAGATGAGATTGAGTGTTTGTGCAAGTCCGGTTACACTGGAGTTCGATGTGAAAGGTGCTCTCGCCTTTTGAACCCATCTGAAGCGGCTGAATCGTTTTTTGGTTAAAAGAGCTTCTGATTTCTGCGTCCAGATGTGCGCCGGGCTACTTTGGCGACCCTTTATCCGAGAGAGGCAGTTGTCAGCCGTGTGATTGTGACCAGGGTTACGTTTGTGATCCTCTAACAGGCGGTGAGGACTTACATACACTTAATATACATATCATCAAATCTACGAAATACGAGTGTACGTCTGAAGATATAATAAAGACTTTTATTTTGATAGGTTGTCATGAGGAGAGTCCAGACTCGGGCCAGTGCTCAGGTTTGCGATGTTGATGCAGGGCATCCTTTACACTAACAACTGTCTGCTGTTTTGAATTTAGAAAAATGATTCAATTACACATTAGATTATTTCATTGTGTTACAGACTCTGGCTTATAGGCAATTCTGGCTTTTAATTTGAAACTTCCTGGTTTTTATTGTTATGAACGGTTTTCCCCGCGATCACGCTCTGTCTGTTTTCCTGTCCAGCTGTTATCATTTTGCAATCACTTTCTGTATTTAAGCACCTGTTTTTGACTTCACTCTTGCCAGATTGTCAGTGTTTATTTCCTGTCATCCAGCATATTTTGTACCTTGTTTTGCCCAAATTTTGAACCTAGCTCTTGCTCTTAAACATTTTTATATGATGCTGTCTACATATCACATTTATGCAAATATAACCACCCCCTGGTTTTTCAGACGCAAAAAAAATTGCTGGTTAAATTACAATAATTTTCTCTTAAAAATACTATTCTTTGTTTATTTAACAAGCCTAGGATCACAAGGTCGTTTTACTTGAATAAATAGTTTTAAAAAGGTCTCGAAAAGACCAAAGCTGTACAAAAGCTGAACTTCAATACTAAATGAACTAAATATCAGAACAGTATTGTTTTGCTGTCCAGCAGACAGAGCGATTTGATTGTATTTGACTCTGGTGTTCTTCATTTTACACTGTTTTCTTTTTGCGTTTATTTGTGAATGTTCCTGACTTGAAAATATGGAAAAATATACGCGCATATTTTAAATCGGGGAAATATAAGCACCCCCAAAGTTTTTGAAAATCTGAAATAAACGGGTGCTTATATTTATGTAAATACGGTAATACAGTGTCTGGAAACATGTT
>MU204413.1:1938726-2009641 GCA_017309775.1 Paedocypris sp. Pulau Singkep
TTTGACTCTGGTGTTCTTCATTTTACACTGTTTTCTTTTTGCGTTTATTTGTGAATGTTCCTGACTTGAAAATATGGAAAAATATACGCGCATATTTTAAATCGGGGAAATATAAGCACCCCCAAAGTTTTTGAAAATCTGAAATAAACGGGTGCTTATATTTATGTAAATACGGTAATACAGTGTCTGGAAACATGTTCTTATATGGTATCCAACTTGACCCTTCTGTGCAGAGGATTTTTTTTAAACTAATTTGTTGCCAAATATATCACATTTTGAGATATACTGTTGGAATAATCTGCACAAGTTGAAGTGTTTTACTAAAACAGCCTTGTCTTTTTTCAGAATGTGATGTCTGTGTGCTGAAGTTACTGTATGATCTTTACGCAATGGACGCCGAGCTGTTGACACTGAAGACTCATCTAAAAGATTTCCTCCCCTCCTCCTCAACCCTCACCCGACTGAGGAATCTTCAGGACTCCATTGCAGCTACAAAGGTCCCAAGATGGACATTCTGAAATATTTTAAGCATGAAACTCAATGACTGTATGAACACCTTGACTTTAGGTCTGGCTCCTGAAGCACACAGAGTCTATCCTTGCTCTGAAACCGAAGATCAGGGAACTAGAGTCAGACATTGAAACTCTCAAAGACGACCTATATCTTCTCAATGACAAGGTTAAGGAGAAAAATGTCCAGAGCTGCTTTTTAAAACGAACCTACGGTTTTCAAAACACTTTGCTTGTTCCAGGCGATTCAGACGTCCTGCATCGCAGCTCAGTTGTTGAAGACTCTGGATCAGACGTATCAGAGAGGGGACAACCTTCGTTCTGGAAGTGTGGATCTCCTACGAAAGATTCAGGGTGGCTAGATCTTCTGCAGCGCTCCTGCTCCGTTCTTGTCTTCTTGATGTGCACTGTCAACGTTTCCTCTTTTCACTTGATTCCTCAGAGTTTTTGGATCAGATCAAAAGATGGAATCCGTCCAGCGGGAACACGGTGGAGGCCACAGAGATGTTGAACCAGGCCAGGTGGATGCTAGAACACCTGCGCAGACTCAGCTGCAGGATTCCCAAAGGTTTGGCCAAAGAAGAGCTGAGAGAGGCCCGAGCACGTAAGTTCTAGCATGAAAAGGGTTAAATGTTTTTTCTGTAGCTGGGACGTACGGATGTGACGCTCTTCGATGCTGGTTTCTGTCGTAGTTCACCGCCTCACACTGATGAACCTGACCAACGGCGCGTTTTTTGCGTTTGGTCAAATTGGACAGAAACTAATGAACTCTACAGCGGATCTTCGAGATGTGCAAGAAGCCCTGGTAGACGCGGAACTCGAGGTTCTCAAGGCAAACGCAGTGAATAAACTGAACAAGGATGAGCTGAAAGATGCTGAGGTAATGTAAAGAACTGAACTGCGTGGTCATCGGGTCTTAAACTCTGCTCCATCAAACCTTTACCAGAAACATCTAAAGCGTCTGAAGGAAGAGCAAGGAACCATTTCAGCCAAGCTGAACATGATCAGACGGGCTCTTGAAGACATCTCGGAAATTCGAAACATGATTGATGATTTGACAAAGGTAAAAAAACATAACCGGCCAAAGATTTCAAGGGCTCATCTGTGGTCGCTGTCAGGAAATAGCTCGTCTCGCAGCGGAAACCGATGGAGCAAAAACCAGCCTGGATGCAAAACTGGACCAACTGTCCAGGGCCTCCACCAAGCAGGAAGTAGTCAGACGAGCGGAAGAGCATGCAGAGGAACTCATGAAACTGGCAGTGGACTTTCAAAAGTTTGGACTTTTCATCAGTGTGAACGATCTGTGGTCCTTTTGTTTCATAAAGTGTGAACGTTTGTGTCGTTTTAGGACCGTGACCAGCATCACAAACTCATCTGCCTTTCATGAAGCAGCTGAAGTGATCCGGACATTTGCGTCTGTCACGCGTGCCATCACAGAGGCCGAAGATGCTGCTGTCCAAGCCCGAGCAGCGGCACACTGGGCTTTTGAGGTATAAGAGCAGTGATGACATCACCAACATACTTCCTGATGAGATGTGCTCGTCTGAATAGCTGTATTAATAAGATTATTGGATAATTACCAACAGAATACAGTTTCACATTTTTTTCAGACTAACAGGTGCACCTAACCTCTGCGTGTAATGCTGTTTTTAACTATTTAAAAAAAAAAAAAAAAAAACAGTATTATGCAGTAAATAACTAAAGTGGTAGGGAATTCTACACTATGCTGTGGGAAACTACAGAATAGCCACTGTAAAAGCGTTATCGGGGTTTTTCACAAGGAAATGTTTTAAAGTGTAAATTCAGGCAACAGAAACTAAAACACTGTATATATAAAACAAGTGGTGATACACATTAAAAGCAGTATCACACAGATACACTGAAAAAGTAAATCAAGTAAAAATGTTGCGTCAACCTGCTACACCTAATCACTTTACTTTGGATCAACTTAACATTTTAACTTTGAAAGGAATTAACTATCCGCTTCTTAGCCAATGCAAAAAGTTTTTAAGTTTAAGGAAATTTCAAATAATACTTTTTCTTAATGTTTTCTCTTCAGAAGTGTTGAAAAACGGACCACCACACTAATATATGCATGTATTCGCGTCCTTAATTGGCTGGAGCTTGTGTACTAACATGTTGAATTTAAATAATAATAATAATGTGTATTACAGCATCTAGCATTATATCATAAAATCTGAACAGAAACTCATGTATTTAGACCACTGAGGTGTAATGAGGTGGAACAATAACCTATTGAAATAAGTTGCCTTATAAAGAGACTCCAAACAGTGGAAAATCTGCCCTAATGGTCCATTTAACAGACAGCCAGCAACAGCGCCTCCCGTCTTATGAATGGCTAACAGGTAAAGACACATTGATGGTTATTTACATAATTATCTTATTTAAACATCTGTTGTCTCCATTTAACAAAGATTGCTTCAATTGCTCCTTCTTACAACGAAACAAGATCATGTAAACGTGTTTATGATTTATTTTAAAGTTTAAAAGGGTTGAAAGAAAAGTTGCGTTTGGCACATGCAAGCTTCTTATTGGCCAATCCAAGAAACAAGGTCTTCTCTTCTCATCACCATATCCGGCTCCAAACCACATTTTCACTTTACTTTAAGAAAGTATTTACAGTACACTACAAGACTTACTTTTAATCTAATCTAAGTCAACCTGATGGCTAGGCAGAAAATGAAATGTTTTGAGTTAGATCAAGTATAAAACCTTATTTAGAGTAACGACACGCCTTGTAAAACACTATAATAAAACACTATTTATTTATACACTCAAACATCCCTTATTATCATCTAGAATGTTCAAGGAGAAGATCTCAAAGGAAAAGCCGAGAATCTCAAAGATCTTGGTGATTCTCTGCTGAAGAAAGCCAGGAACGCAGCAGTGGAGCTACAAGGTCTGTCCCGGTTCTTTTCTTTATCTAAAGGAGACACCCACCTAAAGAATCCGTCTTTATTTGTAACGCTGCTGTGTCGGGACGGACGTGGACACTGAAAAAGGAAAATGAGCAAAACAAACCAATGTTTTCCACAGATGTCGCGCAGAAACTTGAGGCGTCCAGCGACAAGATCCAACAAGCAGGAAACAAACACAATCAGTTGACTAACAACATGAGCAATGTGTCGAGGAAGCTGAACGACATTAAACGAGGTGAAACAAATGAAACACACGCACAAAACACACATTTTTTGGATACAAATATTTTATTTAAATAATGGTACAAGACATGCTATAGATGGCACTATAGAATAAAACAAAAAAAACACAAATGATTCCACACTGTTGTGCTTGTTCTCTGATAAGATGAGATTCGGAACCTCATCAATCAAACCAAGCAAACAGCGCGTGAGGTCAACACCACCGCCACTGAAGCCTTGACCCGACTGCAGAACATCAGTGAAGATCTCAACAAAACCAGACTGTCCTCCGACCATTTAAGCTTGGCCACGATACTCCACGACGTCAACCAGACACGTGAGTCTTCATCACATCCTGCTGCTCGTCTTCATTTCTTTCAGAGGAATATTTCATCGACGTGATGTCTTCTATTAATGACCATCTAAAGTGGCAGAACTCGACGACACCTTTCCTTCACTGGTGGATAAACTGAAAGAAGTGGAAAACTGTAGTGAAAACCTGCCCGTTCCAACCAACATGTCGAACAGCATCCAAAGAATCAAAGATCTGATTGAGAAGAGCAGAGACCTTGCTAACCGAGTGAGTGTGTATCTAGTATATATCTTGATGTACTATACACTAATTATATTAACACATCTTTTATTCATAGATTAGGGGTCCGATTTTGTTCTCTGGCGACGCTCATGTTGAACTCCGACCTCCCAAAGACCTGGAGGATCTTCGAGTCTTCACAGCGTTTAATTTAACTCTGCATCGACCGAAAGACGAAACCCGAGGAGATGGAAAACGAAGGCGCCAACTGAAAGATGAAGAAGAAAATCTGTTTGTCTTGTATCTCGGCAATAAAATTGTGAGGCTATTTTTTTTTATTAATTGTATTATTTGACATTTTTAAGAATCACAGTAGTGTTTCTGAATAAATTTTTAAAAATATAGTAATAGTGGTAGTATTAATATACTACCACTAATATAATAATATTTTCAAACATGTTTAGTTTCAAAAATATATTTTTACAACATTTAACCCATTTTTTAAACCGTCTCTTTCAGTGCTCATGTTGGTTGTAACCAGCAGAGGGCGCTGTTGGGATTATATACAATACATTTTTACCCTTGCCAAACCCCAAATTACATTTTAACAATAAACAATACAAATTCCCAGCCTTATTGTCATCGTTCAAAAAATCTATAGCTATTTATTTATTCTAATCATGACTTTCCTGTGATTTGAAGTTCCCAGTAGAGCAGTTTACATTGCCAAAGGTCACGGGTTCTATTCCTAGTAAGATGTACAGTTGAAGTCTTTAACAGTATGTAACACAAGCATAAGGTCCAGATTGTTCATTTGTACAGTATTTTTTCTCTGCCGACCAACAGACAATAAAAGATTATATTGGACTGGTTGTGAGGAATGGAATCCTGTTCTGCATCTACAAACTGGGAGGCATCGTCCATGAAATCGAGACCATTGAGATCAGCAAATCCAGCAACAACAACAGCTTCATGGACCGAGTGGATTTCCGCAGGTAAAATGCCGTGTTCTCAAATGTATGCTGTTTTTCTTTCAGTGAGGATTTTGTATGAAGGACTTTTTGGTATTTGTGGCTTTGTCAGAGTTTATCAAGATGCGCAAGTCACATACACAAAGTTTTTCACTTCGTCTGAACCGGTTGAGCTGCCGCCCCGGATCAATCAGCCTGAATCGATGAGCGGGTTACTGGATCTGGACCCCAGCGAGGTGGTCTTCTACGTGGGAGGATACCCGAGTGATTTTATGGTAAAATAATATCCATAAAACACACAAAAAAAAGTTTAATAAAATTAAAACCGTACTTGTTTTGTGTGTGTCGAGCCTCCGGAGGAGCTTAGATATCCCGGATTCCAGGGCTGCATTGAGTTTTCCACGCTCAACAATCACATACTCGGCTTGTACAACTTTAAAAGCGCCGCCAACGTCACAAAAGCAGACAAGTGCAAAAGGTGCGGCTTTTACTTTCTTTGATGGGGGAGTCTGATGGGATATTTTCATTGGTTTTATTTCACAACATTTCCTAGGGGAAGAGTTCGTACTGTAGGATATTATCTAGATGGCACCGGCTACGGGAAGATAGAAGTGTCGAGCAAGAACTCTTACATTAAGTTTCAACTAAACAGCCATCAAACAGACGCAGTTCTTCTGCTCATGGAAAACAAGGTATGTGTGTGTTTGCAGACGTGTTCTGACAAACTGTTTGGTTCTTCTCTGCATGTGTGATTAAGTTATGAATGACAAAATATCATTTTTATTATTAATACTATTATTAACAATGAAGGTGCTAAGATTTAATACGTATATAATAATATAATATATTTTTTTAATTGTCAAAATGACGAGATGTATTTTAGATTTGCTTTAAAATACAAATTTGACTGCTTGATCTGACCATTTTTACACATCTTTTTTTTTTTTTTTTTACATGTGACTTTCAGGACTCATTCTTCAGCGTTACAATAGAAGAAGGATTTGTTGTTTTGCGGGGGGCAAACAATGAACAAATGTTCTTCAATAAGACAGAATTGAAGGTTTTTCCACATGAAGTAAGTACCGGTTTACTCTGTTTTGGAACGTTTATGTCATTTTATTCATTTTTTTTTTAACAAGTTCCGTTTTGTTGTTCTTTTTTTTAGAACAACATCCAAATTATAATGATTCTAAATGAAAAAATGATTGCAATAGACTTCACGGAGAAGCTGCTGAAGGTTTTTCCCGGCTATGTGAAAGGCCTCTACGAGGAAGCCTATATCGGGGGTCTTCCTGATTCAATTCGCAAAAAGTACTTCCAATCTTTTTTAACTCTTTTTGTTATTTAAATGAGTGAGTTTTGCAGCTAAACAGAGAGGAAATTGAAACATCATTGACACAAACTCATCCAGTGTCAGGATTTCAAGCAGAACTTTTCAGGATAAAGAAAGGCTTTCTGGATAGAGAAGGGCTTTTTGATATTAAAATATCAAAAACATCAGCCACGAGTGGCAGCCAAAAATGCAATTCTCTAAAACTTAACCTCTGCATTCAATAATCTTCAAAAAAAATAATAATACGTAATGGGAAAAAAATCTGAAACAAAATCAAAGAAGGGTGTAACATAGGTTCCGAAATGACAGTCAATACAAAAATAAATGAAAAAGATTGTACAAAAGTCAAATATTTTCATGTACGTATTTATTTACCGGTATGTTAAATACATTTTTAAAAAGGCTGTTGATTTAGCGTACACTTTTCTATCTTCAGATATAAGCAGACTCTTCCTCCGCTGAGAGGCTGCGTCGACACTCTTCAGGTGGACCGCACGGTTAAATTTGTGGAGGAAGTTGGAATCGTGCAAGGTTGCCTCAATCCTTTGCTGGTACGTTAGATTGCTCAGAGTTCCTGTAGACTGGCTGGGTTTCTGTGGCTTTCATCCATATGTTTCATTGGTGTTTTAATGTGCCGTAGGGTGTCCGTGAAGTTGAAATGAGATCGATGGCTTCTCTATCTGTTCCACCCGTGAGGAAAGAGACGGACTCTGGGACAATGGTTTCACTGGCGTTTAAAGCTTCCCACCCTGCTTCCAGCACTGCCATATTACTGAACGGTGGCTTGGTCAGTCGCTTAGGAATCTAAATACAGTATATATACAGTATACTTATTATTATTATTATTATTATACTTATTGATCCGCCCGCTGTTTTGTTAGAGGCGCTCAAACTTCTTTTAAGAAAGAGCTGATGTCAATATGTTGACATTTTTAGCACTACAGTTCATTGAAATTCAAAAATTCATGAGTTACTGTAAATGTGGTAACAGAAATTAATCTGTTGAATTTTTGGCAGTGGCTTTCTCTGCATGCATTTACATGCGTACCGCTCTAGCAGGAATTACGTTTATTATTTCTTTACAGCAAAACACGTTTCAGCTGGTTCTGGATGACGACTTTGTCATTATGAGTGATAATGAAGTTGCATTAAGGTCCAGAAACAGATGTGAGACTGGAGAGTGGCACTATGTGACTGCCCGGGCGAACAGCAGCGGGTGAGGGAGCCAGGGTAGACAACATGAGAGACGGACTCAAACTTCCTGCTGCTTATAAATGTAATCTTGCACATTTTAGCATCCATCTAAACGTGGACAACACCGAGGGCGTGGATTCGGTGTCAGTGCCCAGACTCGGCGGCGCTGGAGAAACTCTGCGCTTGGGTGGAGGTTTATTTCAAGGCTGCTTGCGAAATTTATATATGAGAAGGTTTGGTCAATTATTGGATTTTTTTTTCGAACGATTACTCGTAAATAATGGCTGATGTTATGTGGCTTCAGTCTCCAGAATGACTACATCCCGTCAGATTTCAGCGGTTTTAATCAGACTGGAACTGTTTTCCTGGGATTCTGCAGAACAGTTGCTCAGAACAGGAAAAAACATGCCAGACATGCTGAATTGAAAGCCAATCTGGTATTTATCTGCGTGTTAATGTACATGAATTTACTATTGTTACGATCGTGGCTTTATCGTGTACTTGTTTTTCTTTTCCAGGAAAGATCAGGCGACTTGAAGAGCACAAAAACGGTCAAACGCTGGTACGAGCTTGATCCCTCCAGCCTGCTGCAGTTTAGAATGACTCCAGAGATGAAGCGTGATCGGTAAACGACACTGGAGACGCTGTTCCACTCGCGTGGCTTCCGTCTCTGGGTCTTGGTTAATTTCCACTGCTTTTTTCTCTGCTCTTATAGGCTGCATATTTCCTTGGATGTTCGAACTCAATCGTCTGATGGACTGTTACTCCAAATTACAGATGAAACTGGTGTCCCTGTTGTAATCTTGTCCTTGACCAATGGAAAAGTTCAGTTCTCTGTTGAGCCGGAAGAAATCACTTGCTCTGGGACCATCAGTGACGGGACCTGGCACCGTGTATGTGACAGACACGTGTGCGGTAAAACACACATACATCACACGTCTTTTCTTATACGTTTCTGCACAGATCAAGTTCAGTATGGACCGGGGCGTCTTTCGCTTAACCGTGGACGGTGTCCGAGAACTTGATGGACGACTGGCACACGGTCTCCAGTCACCAGTCTTTGTGGAACGAGGAGAACTTGATGCACGTAAAGTATAAAAGAATGCTGAATTCTGCTGTGCTCATGTTCTTCACGTTCTCAGGGCAAAGATCAACAGACCAGTATAAGCGGATGCATTCGTGACCTCAGGTTTTCCAAAGGTCTCAGTGTAGAACCAGACATCCGCCTGGGTGTCACTGGCTGCTTCAAAGGTTTCACAGAAAAGGGGGCTTATTTTGGAGGTGATGGAGGATACGTGGTCCTTGGTATGGCTCTGTAATTTACACGTGCCTTAATGATGTGTAATATCCACTTGACGTGTTATAATTTTTGAAGCCGCAATTGCTGCTGGCAGCTGTATTTCCTTTAGCCAAATAAACACATTTTTCCCTAACAGAAAACTTCCCAGTCTCTGGTTGGCCTTTTAATCTGGCTTTCGAGTTTAGGCCCAGACACGTGACTGGCCTTCTGCTTCAATCAGGAGGTCACTACGAACGGTCCTTTGCGGTTTTCCTAAAGAAGGGGAAGGTGAAGATTTTTGTAGAACGTGGTGTGTGAAGAATTTTTCTAGAGCTTGGTGCTTGACTTATGGAAGGATTTTGGGTCTGTAGATTGTGGTGCAAGTACAAGATGGGAAACATCACTACGACACCACCGTGACGCCAGCTCAACCCCTCGTTGGCCGTTTTCATTATTTGTCAGGTATCACATGACTTGTTTTGAAAGGTTGATTACTTATGCGCATTTGTTTTACATGTTTGTATTTTTCAGTTTTCGTACAACCTAAAACGATAGAATTAAAAGTGGATGAGATGATCTCACGAGTCAGAGGACCACCTGCATTTCATCCTCCAACCCGAGAAACAATTTACATTGGTGGTATTTCAGGTATTTTCTTAATAAAAATTACAAGTCGGCACGTTAACTGTTCTTTGAAGTTGAGTCGTGTGTAGCACACAGAATTAGCATCACTTTCTTGTTGTGATGCAGGCACAAGCTCCAGAGACGGGACCGTGAAGACGTCCTATAAGGGCTGTTTGCGCAATTTTAGAATAAATCAAACTCTTCTGCCTTTTGAGAAGGTGAACACTGTTGTCGGCCTCATAAACACGGCGGGATGTCCCACCCATTAACAAAGTGCAGTCTGTGTCATGTGTTTGTTCTGGAATGAAACATGTTTCAGATGTCAAATTAAAATTCAAGCCAGTGAAATGTCTGAATTGGTGTCAACTGGTGTTGCATTTCGTTCTGCTACTGTCACATTATCTTAGATTAGATTAAACTTTATTGTCCAAGATACGTGTACAGATACAATAAAATGCAATTATAGGATATAAAGTACCGGTATATAGAAATGTACAGGTGCCGGGAAAATATACAGCGATGAGTAGTTATATACAGATGAAATGTACAGGGTCTGCAACAATGAAGAACCATATTTACAGAAGGTGCAATGAAATGTGCAAGACGTTTTAACAGTGCCAGTAGGAGTTGAATTGATTCAAATTGCAAAAAAGTGGCAGTGCAGTGTGGAGTACAAACTGTTTAATTGCCGTTTAATGCAGAAACAGCTGCTGTCAAATCTTGACCTTTTGTGTGAATTTACCACTATCATGGTGTACCTGCTCAACACCGATTTAATATCAAATGTTTGATTTCTAACTAAAGCTTAATCATCAAAATGAGATTCATAATGACTCGTCATCGCTTGTAAACGCTGCTAACATTTACGCATCTTCTGCGTTAAACTGCGTAGCGTGGAGTTTTATTTCACTCATTCTTCCCATTCATCGTTTTTTTTCCGTTTCATGTTTGTTTTGGTTCTCGTTACGCTGACGTCATCTCGCGCGCGCGCGCCGTGCTCGCAAGGGTTAATTAAGCGTCGCGTCGTTTCCTGGTCGGAGGTTTTGGGTGTGTTGCTATGAAAAGGAACCTGCTTAGCTTCGGCTTCAGTCCACAATCCGATTGATCGCCATTATTATAACTTCGGCGGCACGAGACGAGAGTAGGAAGCGGACGCGACACAAACACGTGACCGGGCGGCGGACGTACCTTTAATATTACGTAACGCGGAAGCCGTCGGACTCGGAGCTTCATTTCGCTGTGCGGCCTGATGGACGGAGCCACTGCGGTTCTGAACTCGGCTTAGCGGCGCAGATCGGGAAGAGAGGAGAAGAGAAGAGAAGGGGAGAATTGATTCGCGTCGAGGATCTGCCACTGCTCAGCGTGTGTTCGTTCGGGTTCTGCGAGAGGATGGCGGGCCCGGATCCACCGCAGCATCAGCATCAGCATCAGCCTGAGGAGGAGAAAGCCGAGCAGATAGATGATGCTGAACTCGCCTTCCAGGGCATCAACATGCTGCTCAATAACGGCTTCAAAGAAAGCGACGAGCTGTTTAGGAGATACCGGTGAGATTATTCTGTTTACACTGTGTGTGCGTGTGAGTGTGTGTGTTTAATAGTCATTTTTAGATTATGTATTTTCTGTATTTGTTTATTTATATTCATGTGACTTATTATTATTTTACAGTAATGTAGAGTGTTTTTGACTGGTCGGTCTAATGGTGTTGTGTGAATGGTCTTCCTGCAGAGCTCACAGTCCTTTGATGAGCTTCGGTGCCAGTTTCGTCAGCTTCTTGGTAAGTGAGATGTAGTTGTGACGTGGCAAACCAAACATATTGGATTTTTTAAAACGTTTGGACGAGAGAATGTTCTTGAATCTGTTCATCAGTCCATCATCTCTGGAGCAACATGGCACAGTTAGAAACCTCCCTGCATCCCTCAGCGCTCTGCTCATCAATAGCGCACGGACAGGAAGTGAAATATTGGAGAATAAATGAAGCACGGGAGAAAATCGAAGCTGTGCTCAAAGTCACATCAGAACATTCTTTTCGTTTTTAGTTGTTGCTTTGAGCAGTGAGATCCAGTGTCAGCCTACGAGTTCTTTAATTGCTCTTTGGTTTTCATTCCAATTCTGATAAAATGTATCTCCTACGTAGCTAGCGCAGTCCCGACAGCTTTCAGACGGTTTAGTGGTGAACCAGAATTAGAGAAATGTGTGACATTACTGTATGAATCCAGTGTCGTCTATGCGAACGTAACGACATCATCTTTTTTAATTTAGTGACATCTTCCATATGTGTGGCTTGTTTTGTATTTGTCTTTATGATACCAGACGTCCTCTCCCTCATAAAGACCTGCTCGTTGTTAAGTGTGCGCTTTCAACAGAACGCCATGATGACCTTCGAGGAGGAGAAGATGCAGGTGGCCAGCGACGATCTGAGATCTACTGAGAAGCTCTGCGAGAGCGACAACGCGGGGGTCATCGAGACCATTCGCAATAAAATCAAGAAGACGGTGAGAGGAACATGGGTGGGAGAGGTGTTGTGGCTGAGCGTTGTTCTCCGTGTCAGGTGGACACTCAGAGGTCCGGAGCGGCGGTGCTGGAGCGTCTGCAGAGGCAGATCATCGTGGCCGACTGTCAGGTGTATCTGGCCGTGCTGTCCTTCGTCAAGCAGGAACTCTCAGGTGGATCTCACTCGCACTCTCGCTTTCTAGTGATCCAAGAGACGGCGTTAAATGTTTGCAGGTCTTTTGCATGTGTTGTGTATTTAAGTGAGGTTGAGCAAACAGGATCTTCCAGGAAGGAGCGTCCTAGAGACGGTGTCAAAGACTGTAGAATGTATTTATACACTGAAATGCAAATTTAGTTGCAATTTAAGTGCATCATGTCTCCACTTCTGATTTAAACGCTATTGCCAGTAAACAACACGATTGTATCACGCATAATAAGTCTTTAAATTATCGCCCTTAATATCTGTACATTTTGCACTTATAATCTGTAATTTTTCATGTTTCAAATGAATATTGATAATAGAGCTGCATGATTAATCGTTAAAATACTGCAATCTCGATTTATCCCATAACCCCCGCGATCTTAATCTAGCATTTGTACAACTCGCGGATCTCTGCATCCGGTCGGTACTCTGCCGTGCGTTGTCCTTTAAATAATATAAAGGAAAGATGATCTTGCATTACTTTATAGTAATATGTGTTATTATATTGCTGTTTGACAACCTGATTTTCAAGGTAAAATATTTAAAATAAAAAAAATCATTCTCATTTTATCCAGAATTGTGCAGCTCTAATTGTTAACGATACTCCATGGAACTTCCAACATCGTGTTGCAATGACAAAAGAAAAAGTTTGCAAAGAGTTTCGTTTTGATTCAAACATTACCGTACTTACTCGCTTATAAGTCGATCCCCCCACTTCAGCTGTGACATTGTGGTATTCTGTTTGGAACCGCTTATAAGTCGGGGGAAAGAAATGAGAAAAAAAAGTGAATAGATAGAAATCCAGAAGTCCAATTTTGGGTTTCATATAAAGTAAATTCTGGTTATTTGGGGCTCACGGAGACACTAAAGCGGCACAGGGAAATAATGATGGAACACCTGTTCAGATGCTCTTTAATCCTTCTATAGAAGTAATAAAAGTATTCAGACATCCTTGGTGGTAAAGGAAACCTAAAAAGGCTAAAAAAGCTATTGTTAATTTATGTTTAAGTTTAATGTGTCATTGGTATGTTGCATTATCATTTTAAAGATTTCTGGGAAAAGTGCCCCGTCCCTTTAAGGGAGTTCACCCGAGACTGGACGGCTAATGCTAACTCGTGTTTTGGGAATAAATACAACGTTCGAAATCCACCGCGTGACTCGTTTATTTGTGAAGCCCCGCCCACGCCAAAGAGAGACTGAAGTGGGAAGAGAGCGGAGCCGAAAGAGTGTGTGACAGCGCGCGCGTGTGTGTGTTTTCGGAAAGATTTATTTAGTTTGTGTCATAATTGTTCATTTAATTACCGCGCTTGTGTCTCTGCTGTTTTTTTTTGAGAGAAAGGGTGAAATATCTGCGCACTGTTCTGAGTAAAATATTTAATATTTCGGTAGACCGCGCGTATAAGTCGAGCCCTCCCACCTTCAACCCGAAATTTTTAGGAAAAATCTTCGACTTATAGTCGAGTAAATACAGTAATTATGGATTAGTGTTTAAACATTAGCTTCCAAAAGCCAAACTTCATCCCTGCACATTTTCTTCCCCACGCAGCATACATCAAAGGAGGCTGGATCCTCCGGAAGGCCTGGAAGATGTACAACAAGTGCCACAGCGACATCAGCCAGCTGCAGGAGGACTGCCGCCGCCGCTCTTCCGACCCGCAGGAGGCGCTACCCTCCGATCAGGCCAACCACAACACGTCTCCCAGCCAGAGCGGAGGCCGGGTGTCGGAAGAGGTTCTGGACCGTCTGAAGGCTTCAGTCAGCTTCGGTTACGGGCTCTTTCACCTGTGTATTTCGATGGTGCCTCCACACTTGCTGAAAATCGTAAACCTGCTGGGCTTCCCGGGTGACCGCCACCAGGGCCTGAACTCCTTAGTCTTCGCCAGCGAGAGCAGGGACATGAAGGCACCACTAGCCACGTAAGATGCCCGCAGGAGGCTTATTCAAAACCCATAATGTCTCCACCGCACCAGCATTTTGCACATAAGTTAGAAGAATTTCATGCTGCGCTAATGCGAGCACGCATCGACCTCCCACTCTGCTACGCAACTGGAAGAATGGGAAAGGTCACGAGTGCACGAGTGTGTTTACTGCAGTGTTCTGAGAGCTCACATATATAATTCAATAATTGCTAATAGACCCGTATCAAATTGACGCGTTTTCAAAGTTCAAAAATGTTTTTAAAATACTCAAAATCATTTTTTTTTTCACTTTGAAACTTCTGTTGCTTGGCTTATTTGGTGTAATTATAAAAATATTACGATTCAATTCACATATTTGAAACACCACGCTACTAGCTACTTACGAAGATACTGTTTGGGTCAAATTGAGGAAGAAAAAGTGTTTTTTTCTCTTTGAAGCTTCTCCTGCTTGTCTTAGTTAGTGTAATCTGCATATAAACAGAAAATGATTCAATTCACATATTTGTAACGTCCGCTACATGTTTTTGTTACGAAGATAATGTTTGGGTCAATTTGAAAAGAGTAGAAAGTTCAAATACTATTTTTTTCTGCAACAATGAGACATAATACACAGCTGTCTCACACTCACACACACAGTTTTGGGGAACCTTTTGGTTTTTGACGCTTAAATGCATTATTAAAAAGCCCCTGGTAAAATTGACCCTGGAACATTATTGATGTTCCTCTGAAACAGAAGGGTTGAGATTAAGTTATAGCGTTTCTTGTATTTCAGAGACTTTAAATGTGGTAGGCTTTCACGTTTTGTTGGTGTTAAGGCTCCACTAGTGTTGTTCTCCTCCATCAGTCTGGCTCTGCTGTGGTACCACACGGTGGTGCAGCCCTTCTTCGCTCTGGACGGCTCCGACTCGCACACTGGCATCCTCGAGGCCAAGGCCATCCTGCAGAAGAAGGCAATGGTGTATCCAAACTCATCTCTCTTCATCTTCTTCAAAGGGCGAGTGCAGAGATTAGAGGTGTGGAGGACCGTCCTGGAGAGTCCGAAGGAGTGTCGACATTCACCCGTGTTCTTCTCCTTTTCAGTGCCAGATCAACAGCGCTTTGACGTCGTTTCAAGACGCGCTCGAGTTCGCTTCAGACCAAAGAGAAATCCAACACGTGTGCCTCTATGAAATAGGTACCGTGAGATATGCTGTTCATTTGAATGTTTTAGTTCCATTTTATTTACATAGCGCTTTTCTTAGTTCTTTTTTCATTATTTTCAAATGTCTTTAAAAAAAGAAAAATATCCATTATTTATCTAACGTTTTAGTGTTGCATCACATTGTTGCAGTGAATCACTAGTGAAATTCAATGTGATGGGTGGATGGATGCATTGACAGACTGATGGATGGATGGATGGATGGATGGCCAGCTAGACATCTCCAGACAGTATTTGTTTTAAAGTGTGTAATTCAGACTCAGAATGTGATGTGCCTTTGGTCTGTAGGTTGGTGCAGTATGATCGAGATGAACTTTGAAGACGCCCACAGGTCTTTCGAGCGTCTGAAGAACGAGTCCCGCTGGTCTCAGTGTTACTACGCTTACCTCACTGGAGGTCCGAGCGGTTTCTATCCTGCTTCTCATCAAACAACAATTTCAAAATTGTAGTGTGTTTTTTCTTCTGAAATAACAGTTTTCCCTTCTCAACCAGTTTGTCAGGGAGCGTCCGGTGATCTTGATGGTGCCATGGCTGTTTTCCAAGATGTTCAGAAGCTGTTTAAACGCAAGAACAATCAGATTGAACAGTTTGCCTTAAAAAGGGTTAGTGTTTGTTTGTTTGTGTGTGTGTGTGTGTGTGTGTCTTTATTTTTCTATGCTGTACAGTTGAGCTGCACGATTCTGGATAAAACGTGAACGTAATCCTTAGAATAAAGATCCCGATTCTTTCTGGATATTTTATTATTTTAAATATTTAACCCTGAATGTCTGTTTGTCAGGTCAACAGCAATACTGTATAAAAACACATATTACTTAGAAAACTTTACATTTAAATAAATGGAAAAATACAAGAAAAAAATAAATCACCATTAAACTTAAAAAATGTACATACATAAAAAGTAGATGTTTGCTGTATGTGGTTTGCTGAGTGTCGTCTTCTGGTTTGAAACCGCAGTAAACACATGCACACACTTCAGAATAAAATCCCATTTCAAGTACTAAAATGTCCGAGTTGGTAGCAGACTGACCGTTGTGTTCAATCACTCATTCTCCCTGTTTATTTATTTATTTATTTTTTTAAATTCCCTGCTGCCTGACTCATCCACTGTCTAAAGTAATGTATTTAGATTAATGTAATTAAAGTAAGGTAATTAGCTCTTGACCGATGATGTGCAAAACCGCAGGTGTCTGTCACATCGATCATAGATCAGAGAGTTTGGCAGAATCTTATAAATGCTGAATTAAGATCGAGATTGCGATATTTTAACGAATAATCGTGCAGCTCTACTGTACATAAGTATGTATTTATCTCCTGCAATGCTGCAAATAAAGCCAGTTGATTATGGATTTTCGGAAATGTTCATTTTGCTTGCTGAGATCATTATGAACTTCTCTTCATCAATCTCACAGTGCTCCGTGGATGGCTGTATGTGTTTATGTGTGTTTGTGTGTTTGTGTGTTACACCAGGCTGAGAAACTGAGGAAGCTCAGTCTGACGCGGGAGCTTTGCATTCTGGGAGTAGTGGAGGTGCTGTATTTGTGGAAAGCTCTTCCCAACTGCTCTGCCTCCAAACTTCAGCTGATGATGCAAGGTTGGATGCTTGTAGAGTGCAGACGCTGTGTGTTTCCGCCGCTGATTCTGTCTCTCACAGTGTTGCAGGGGCTGGACGACAAAGCCAGTGTGGCCCTGAAGCACCTGCTGCTCGGCGCCATTCACAAATGCCTCGGAAACATTAAAGATGCCGTTCATGTGTGTATTAATCAAAGTCCCTCTCTCCATGCCTTTCTTTCTCTCTCGCGCTTTTATCATCATTTCTCTTCTTTCTAGTCTTTCCAGTTGGCGGCACAAGATGAATACGGTCGTCTGAGCAACAGCTACGTTCAGCCTTATTCCTGCTACGAGCTGGGTTGTGTGTTGCTCGCAAAGCCCGAGGTGAATACATCATCTGCAGTTTTGCTTTCAGAAGTGAGGTAAAGGGAATAATGTTTTACTTTATTACAGACGCTGAGTAAAGGAAGATCGTTATTGCTTCAAGCAAAGGTAAGATGTTTGGTACCAACGATTGAATAAAAGATACAATTATTTTTTGACTAAATGGTCGGACATATGCAACATTATTGTTTGATTTTTTTGGGGGGTATTTTCTTTATAAACTGTATTTAAAAAAAGTGCCATTTATGCGGAAAGTGTGTGTCTTTGTTTTCTGCTCTGTGATTGGTCATCCACCAATTTGGGGTGTGTCCTGTCGTCCAGAGTTTCTGGGATTGGTTCCGGCTCCTTTCATTCCCAATGGATGGATAGAATTTGTAAATGAATAAAATGTCACAAAATGCTCACGAATAGCACTTTTTCATACAGTTTATAAAGAAAATACCCCGATAAACCGAACAATAATGTTTCCGTAGATCTGAAGTGTTAGTACAAGCCACAAGAGGCATTTATTGTTTCAAATTGTTTGAAAGTATTATTAAAGTGTTACGTTGTTTGACAACGATTTAAGGCTGATAAAATCACAGTGTTCTGCAACATTTCTAAATCCCTACTATAATAATAATGTCGTTAATTCTATCATTTACCTTTTCCGCGATGGATTCAATTCTATCTTACAGGAGAACTTCACCGGGTACGACTTTGAGAACAGGCTGCACGTCCGGATCCATTCGGCCCTGGCTTCAATAAAGGAAGTGGTCCCTCACTGATGCGTTTACCGGCCGTCCATCACTCTTCTCCAGCACTTTTTGAAAGCAAAAAGCCATTTGAAGTAACGGTGGTGACGGGACAGTTTGATCCCGGTGGGGTGAGTTTTCCCTGCCGGATGGCGTCCAGGCGCTTGTCACGCTCTCACCCATGTCGTGGTGCGGTGTTGTTAAACATGTGAATGTTCCGAAATATATTAAACAGAGAAAACTTGGTTGTACTGAAGAAGGTGGGAAAAGCTTGTAAAGTTCAGCTGGTTTCGATCCTTTATTATAGCTGTCATAGGAAACACATAGGCATGAAAAACACTCCAGATTAACGCGAATGCACAAAACTGGAACAAAGGTATTGCATATCTCTATACCTCAATGAGAAGATTAATCAAACGCTTTTTCATATGCCAACTCCACATTATATCTAATCTAGTTGTTACTGTAGGACTGAACTGGACTATAACTCAAACAAGGCGTGCCACACTAAACTGGACTAATAGTGATCTATCCATGCTTTTCAGACGTCTGTGCATTGCTCTTTAAGTTCTGTTTCATTGTGTGTGTGTGTGTGTGTGTTTGGTCAATTTGTGTGCTTTTTAACACGTGTTCCTGCCTAAACTATTTTTATTAAGATTGTGAGAAGGTCATTTCACCACTGGTTTTCATATCCTCTGCTGGTCAGTTGATATCTTCTGAAGTAAATGCTGATGCACAACTACATACTGGTCTTCTTCTTGGCCAGAGAAGGACTTTTATTTTGTATTCTACCTGGATTCTGTAAGTTGTGTTTTGATTCTGTTGGTGTTATGTTCTTGGCCCAGTTTTATTATTATGTGTGGACTGCAATCGAATGTCTTTTCGATGCGTGGACTTGGAATGACTTGAATTTGTGTCTGTGTTGTGAACTTGTGTACTTCACGTCATCGATTTTCTTGATCCTGTAACCTTGCCTGGTTTAATCACTAATGTGCACATTTCACCACACAAAGCGCCATAATCTCGAACTGAGGAGCTAGTAGAACATCTCTTCACTGTGAAACGTGTCAATATTGGATGTTCAGGGTACTGTCACCTTGTGGGAGAGTAGAATTGGGTAAATTCAAAGAATAAAATAATAAAAGCCAGCACTAATGTGTGGTTTTTGAGTTATGATCGGTGCTAAAAGTTGTGTTCCTTGAAATAGTTTTTAATTCAACTTTATTTATAAAGCTCCATTAATTTTCCCTAAAGACAGCAACCACAAAAGGCCTGTTTAAAAACGACTCAAATCATAACCCTTTATGAATTCACATTTTTTTGTGAATAAAACCTTTATTTAATAAAAATCAATTTTTATTACTATTAATCACAATGTACATACAATAATAATAGTATATAGTAAAATATGTTTTAATAACGATGCATACAATATTTGCTAAAAACCATAATTTGCCTCCATATACAATACATGCGAGATTTTAATATAAATAGTAAGATGATTGGAGGCACAATTCGAGTTTTATATTGAATGCATTATAATAATAATAATTATTATTATTATTATTAATAAATAATCACTCGAACCTAAAATAAACTCTCGACCCCTCCTCCAGCCGCTTTTAAATAACTCGGTAATGAATGTGCGGCTAATTCCCCTCCAGAGCCATAACGCTCACATCACGGTAAACGGCGTTTAGGCGCGTGAACATCCGAGACCGTGCACCCGCGCGTCAGGTGCTGCCGCGGCCGCGTCCACAAACGCCCACCCAGACCAGCAGCATCAGCATCAGCAGCAGCAGACGAGAGCTGCGCTTCCATCCGAGGTGAGCGACTCCATGACACGCCGTTCTCCCGCAGGTTCCGTCGTGGATGGATGTTCGTCGGCGAACGTCGTCCTTCAAGATGTCGCGCGCGCGCCACAGCGGGATGTGTGAATGGGCGCGTGCGTTTGCGAAACATCAGCCGTTGATGCGATGTGATGACAGTTGTGGCTTTGAATGGCGATGGCTGTGAAACATCGCTCGGAGTTGAAACCTGTTATCTCGCTGTAGCGTTGTTCGTGCTAACAGACGTTTGGCCCTAAAGATCCTCTAAAGATAACGCCGATTTTCTTTATCAGCCGATGGACGATGGTTAACAGTTTCACGCGAGGCTGTGCCAGTTTAACAGAGACCTCTCGTTGATGGTCTGATGTGAATAGCATGTTTGTATATCATAAAAATATAGGTGAGATTGTGTGTGTGTGTGTGTGTGTGTGTGTGTGTGCGTGTGTGTGCGTGTGTGTGTCTGTGTGTGCTTGGACCCAGGGCTATATGACCTTGTCGAACTGTATGTACTATTTTTAAACTATTGCCTGTGTTATCAGATGGCAGACCAGCGCTTTGGACAGCGAGATGGATCGGACCAGAACTTCGACTACATGTTTAAACTGCTCATCATTGGCAACAGCAGCGTAGGAAAGACCAGCTTCTTGTTCAGATATGCAGACGACTCCTTCAGCAACTCTTTCGTCAGCACTGTCGGAATCGATTTTAAGGTGAAGACCGTGTTCAGGAACGACAAGAGAGTGAAACTCCAGATATGGGTGAGTTCTGGAACAGGTTTTTATCAAACAATGATTGCCTAGAGATTAATGCTTGAACCGTGCCAGCTTTCATTCATAATGATGCCATTTTTAGTCTCGGCCTGTATGTCTCTGCAAGGAGAATATGATTAAATACAGATAAATTCCATTCACGGGTATGATTGGTGAGCTTCTTAAAAACACCGTTCCCCGGTCTGTGAGTGAAAGCCATCTTTTTCTTGAGGAAAAGAAGGCGAGCACTTTTCCCCCTCTCGCATCATCAATGTTGGTTGTCATGGAAGCAACACTCCATATTGCTCCATGGCAGAGACATTCTCGTAGCCAATGAATACTGCTGGTGAGGGTAAAGGGGCGGGCCGAGTGTTCCATGCAACACAAGAACCAAGGCGAGATGAGCGCAATAACTCATATTCTATTCCTATTGGTTCACACAGTAAACAGGGGCTGTTCCTCAAATCAGCTGCCAGCTCATTTACATTCACAAATCAGTGAATGCAAGCATTAACCATTGCATTGTTTTTTCCAAATCTCAGGTTAAAAGCATAATCAATCATAATATTGAAAATTATTATTCAATAATATTCAATAATTATTCAATCAATCAAATATAAATATTATATATATACACATACATACATACATACATACATACATACAGATAGGTAGATAGATAGAGAGACAGACAGACAGACAGACAGACAGACAGATAGATAGATAGATATAGAGTACAGTATATAATTTCACTCCAGGGTTTTAATTTGTAACTGTCCGACAGAAGCCCATGCTTGATAATGTTTTGCGAAGTGTAAATGGGACATTAAATATGAGTGAGTGAGTGAGTGAGTGAGTGTGAGTGTGTGTGTGTGTGTGTGTGTGTGGCGGGGGTTGGGGGGGGTCATCACACTAATTGATATGTGACTACAGAGTCTAAAGATGCTGAGAGTGTCTGCTCTTCATGGCTGGGAAACAAGCAAACCGCAAAATATAACTACTGCTTTCTACAAGAGAGGCTTGGGTCTCAAATTCGGTTTCTTCTTACATATCTGCATTGAGTTCTGCTCTGCTATGAATTTCTTGACAAACTTAGTCTGATTTGTTTTTTAACAGGATACAGCTGGACAGGAGCGGTATAGGACCATCACCACTGCTTACTATAGAGGAGCCATGGGCTTCATCTTGATGTACGACATCACAAACGAAGAATCCTTTAATGCCGTCCAGGACTGGTAAGACCTGCTTCACCTTTCTTTCCAGAGTTTTCCTAGGGAAGTTCTAGAATGCCCTAAATATTATTTATCATCTTTCAGGGCAACACAGATAAAAACCTACTCTTGGGATAATGCTCAGGTCATATTAGTAGGAAACAAGTGTGACATGGATGAGGAGAGGGTGGTGCCTTTTGAAAAAGGGAAACACTTAGCCGACCAGTTAGGTACGTGAAGGCACGTGTGGAGGGCGCTATGGTCCGTGAGCGATGAGTGACACTTCTTTCTCGCAGGATTCGAATATTACGAAGCAAGTGCCAAGGAAAACATCAACGTCAGACAAGTGTTCGAGCGTCTGGTCGACATTATCTGCGTGAAGATGTCGGAGAGAGTCGACGTGGATCCTTCCGTGATCCCCGGTGCCAAAACCACTCGGCTGACGGACAAACCTCCTCAGCTGCCTCAGAACTGCTGCTGATCGCCGGTCCTACGCCAAGCGGGCAGAGATCGTGATGTTGTTCGGTTTGATGTTCAAGTGAGTGGCGACTGAAACTGTCAGACATTTAAAATTGTTTGCTAATAATCAGTTTATGATATTCCGTAGTCCACGAATGAGGCTAGACACAGAGCAAAGCACAAATCTTGGCTCTCGGAACTTTAGTGTTCACTGCCAAAAAAAAAAAAAAGAAAAATACTGTCAGACACAATCAATTGTGGCACAATCTTGCAAATCATGACTGTATACATATATAGGTGTAGTTTATTAGTACTGAAGTTGTGAAGTTGTTTGTGTGTGTTGTAATAAAAGGCACAGAATAACAAAAAACTCAGATACTTATCAAATGGCCATTATTGGAGATTTATGCAGAATCACAACTCTGAGTTCAGGCTTGAGTGATTTGTAGTTCACCGCCTGAAACGAGACGAGACGCACACTGTATGTTGGGATCCATCAAACTGCTGGAACAGTACGTTTTTGAGCATATGAGCTCTTGTTTAAGCCATCATTGTGTTGAGGATGAGTGACATGTGGAATCTTGATATATAAACACACACACATAATGCACAACACACAAATAATGAGATTAAACCACGTCAATAGAAACCAAACGTACAAAGCAGGCCATTTTAATATTCTATTGTCAGGTGACGTTCTCTTTGTTAGGAAAAAAGATAAACAATACATTGTGTGTGTAAAATGAATATCTATATTGTGCGCTTGTGCCAGGATGTCTTTACATTCCAGGAAACTGTAGCAAATCCCAGAGAACTTGTGTATCTTTGTATTTTTATCAGGTAATATGCGTATAGACTGTGGCATCAAAATAACCCAAATGAGATTTTTTTATTGTTGAAATGTTCTGAGCTTTATTCCCAAGTAGATATTTATTTTTATGCTGAATATATAGATGTATGTTTGCTCCACGTGTTTTTTTTTTTTTTTGTAGGCATTTTACACTTGGGACTAAAGTAATTGTGCAGTTGTGAATGTTATTTTAGATGCAATTTGTAACAATAAAGGCACAAACACAACTTAATGATGGATTTACTTGAACTATCGTTTTTTGTATGAACTTGCATGCGTTGGATCAGCTGTGCAAATTGTCTGCTCCCTGATTTCTGCATAAACCGGTGTACAAACATTCTGTACTTTTGTTGTATGTACTTTTGATATTGTAGCGTTGGATCAATGAATAAACATAAACGCACTAAATGAACACGGACAATTATAACAGTACACAAGATATTCGTAACATGTTAATATATTTTGTAGTTATTTATATTAGTATTCTGTCCTGACGTGTTTTAACGCGCTTGTGCAGCGTTCGAGCAAAGAACAGCTGATCAGTGACGTCAGTGTAGGAACTTCTGAGCTGTAGGTACTATTGTCAGAACACCTGTTTGTAAACAAATAAAAAGCACGTTACTATACGTGTGATTTGAGGCGTTAACTGCTATAATTGCTATTATGAAGTGCCCACTTTATAATTGTTTCAAATGCTGATTAATAGACAATTTGGAGATTTAAACTAGACGTAATCATCTGCTCCAAAACGCAACACTCGACTATGATTCGTCGAGGGGCTGAAGTTGGACCAATCACGAAAGACATTGATGTTGCGCTCATTTAATCCACCAATCGGATTTCCGTGTGTTGCGTGACTCTAACGCGACAGCGATTGTAATCCGGTGTAAGAACGTCAGGTGAGTGATTTCGTTTTAGTGTTTTAACTGTTTCCTCTCTCTGATTCTTCTGTCTAATTAAAGGAATTGAGATTTAGCGTTTATATGCAGTATACTGAGTAGGTTTGAGAGGTATCAGTCATTCGGATTTCCAGACAGGTGTTTTGACAGGTGCGCGTGCGCCGTGTCTGTCACAATGGATCAGCCGAACCGAACGAAGTCTCCAGTGGGTGAAGAGCCGCGAACAGAGCCGCCGATGATCAAGTCACCCAACGACCCGAAAACATACCGGTAACTTCAAGTTTGAGAATGTGTGTGACACAACAAACAAACATGCATACGTGTGCGTGTACTGTGGTAATAATCTAAAAATCTAATCTTTTAAGCTACATTGAGCTTGGTAACGGACTCCAAGCGCTGCTCATGTCTGACCTCACACGGGCACAGAGCTGCCGAGAGGAAGAGGAAGAGGAAGACTCTGGTGGCGTATCTTCTGAGGGAGAGGAAGGTGACACTGAAGAAGATGAGGAGCTCATCAACACTACAAGTGAGAGGAAGAACTCTCGCTCAGAGAAGCAGGTGACAGGTCATCTTGTGTCCAGGAACATAACCTATATATGCTGATGTTATGGCTGGACAGCTCTTCTTTAAACTAATGCAAACACATTCAAACACACACACACACACACACACACACACACACACACACACACACACACACACGTGTGTAATGATACGTAACTGCTGGTCTCAGTCAGCCGCTGCCCTCTGCATCCGTGTGGGAAGCTTCAGTGATCCACTGGATTTACCCGGTCTTGCTCATTTTCTGGAGCACAGTAAGTTCATTGTCAACTTCTTATTATTTTATTGTCAACTACTTATAATATTATTTTTTACTTTTGCATGTACTCTTGGCTTTTCCAGTGGTGTTCATGGGAAGTGAGAAGTACCCGGAGGAGAACGGCTTTGATGCTTATTTGAAAAAGCACGGTGGAAGCGACAATGCGTCCACAGACTGCGAGCGCACTATATTTCAGTTTGATATTCAGAGGAAGCACTTCCATGAAGCCTTGGATAGGTGAGTGACGTTCTTTGTGTTGTACAGCTGTACACACTGTATATACAAATATTAATAATACATATTTAAAAAAACAATGCTTTTAGATCTATTTTGTTTAAAACACAAATTAATATGTAAAATTTTGAAAATTACTATTGGTATGCAGTAAACTGCAAAACAATAATTATAGTAAAACTATACAGTATCTGCATAATACGAATAAAACTGTCTTGAAGCAAATGCACATTTATAAGAAGACTACAGTTGTGTTCAAAATTATTCAACCATCTTGAACTATGTGACCTTTTGCCACATTTCAAGCTTCAAACATAAAAGACTAATTTTTGTGAAGAATCAGCAACAAGTGGGACAGAATGATTAAATGGAGCGAATTATATTGGATATTTCAACCTTTTTTAACAAATAAAAAACAGAAAACATGGGTGTGGGTTCCTATTTTGCAGGTGGGCTCAGTTTTTCATCGGACCCTTAATGATTCCTGATGCGGTTGACCGGGAGGTCGAGGCGGTGGACAGTGGTCAGTGTATATCGCTCATGAAGGACCAACAATAGCAAGGCTAGTTATTAATAAAGCACAGCTCAATTGTTTGTCTTGAGCAGAATTTCAACTCGCCCGACCTTCAGACTCTCATCGCAAAGAGATGCTGTTCGGGAGCTTGGCCAAACCCAACCACCCGATGGGCAAGTTCTTCTGGGGTCGGTTCCTGCGCATACAGCAGTAGACATTGATAGAGTCTGGGAAGCAGTTGAATTTGAGTCTTGTCTCATACACATTGTTCAGAGAGTCTTTTTAGTACACTAATTTAATATTCAAATTTTTAAACATTTTTAACAAACACCCTGCACAAGCCTAAGAACAAAATGCACTTAACAGTTGTGCTATCAAATGTAACCTTTTACAAACACATTTATACAAATCAAGAATGACATATATCGCACACCAAATTTGTAACTACTCAAATATTACAAATATTACAAAAAGCCGACTAACCTGAGCGACAGAATCCATTGTTTCAGTGAAAGTGCCGGTCTCCACATTTACCCTGAAACCTTTGCACCTTAAAAAACAAATGTTATGTCCGTATCTATTTGCTTGATAATATATAAATTCCGACTGGTTTGGATTCCATGAAAACTCAGCACCTGTTTTTATTACGTTTGTATTTACTTCTTCAACAGTATGTCATTGACAAAGTAGCATGAAAACCTAAGCCCTCTATAGGCAACTACCAGTGTCACTTAATACATCTCAGAGATTTAATTTTAGAACAGGCGTACAGTCGACTCACAAGGTCTTTATGGGCGAACTTGGTGCCCGCGGGCACAGTGTGGTCAGAGGTTAGAGGTCACTGCTCCACCTAGTGGATCAGTGCACCATTGCAAACAGATTCTAGGGCCGTTGATCATGCAGAGATACGTTTGTCTTTTTTCCATTTTCAGCCAGTGAATTGAAATGCTATATCTGTGGGGTACAAGTCTGCTGTAAACTAACTATTTTCTTCTCCCAGGAAATGCTCAGACACTTAAACACGAGCCAAAGAAGAAGAATCTTAACACCTATCAGCATCTAAGAGACTTCTGGAGAAGATACTACTCGGCTCATTACATGACGCTCGCTGTGCAGTCCAGAGGTGCTGAGAATACATCATTGATCAGTTAACACGCCCTGGTCATATTTAGCTCTTTATCCCGACAGAAACACTGGACACGCTGGAAGAATGGGTCAGAGAAATCTTTATCAGCATTCCAAACAAGTAGGTTCTGTGAACAACGGGCAAAGATTTAACCTCATTTGTGCTGGTTTTGGTCACTGTCACAGTGGACATCCACCAGCAGTCTTTTCTGACCTTCGAGATCCGTTCGATACAGCCGAGTTCAACAGGATTTACAGAGGTATCGACTTAAGCTTGCAAATATTATTGTATCAATTCATTCCAAATGTTTTGAATGCGTATTATTAACTAATCATTACAAACACGGTTAATAATATACTAAACAATGCTTGAAAGCAATAGCATGAAAACCAGTATTGAGTTGTACCACGATGTGAGTTTTGCAATGTCGGAGATACTGTCACACATTTATAATTACATTTGTATGCATAGTATAACAGTATTACACATTTGTTTTTTTTTTACAACCTTTAAAGACGACACAGAGACATTGCTAATTGAACGCAGAAAGTGTACAAAGCTCCGATGTCTGTGTAGTGTCTTGAAGAGCTTCACGCAGTGCTGTTTCTGCTTTTTACATTTTTTACCATTTTTTACCAGTTAACAAGACTTTTGTTAAAGTTTGTTTCACGCGACTAACAAGAGGGAGAGTAAGAGTGTGTGTGTGCGTGCGTGTATGTCTCTCTCTCTGCCTCTGTCTTTGTCTCTGTCTCCCTCTCTCTCTCTGTCTATCTCTCTTTTCAAATACACTCCCGGGGTACTACTTTTAAAACATATACAGTATTAAGTGGCAGATCGTGGTCATTCTCTACATCGAATTTATTACATTAAATACAGTTAGAATACAGATTTTGTGTACAAATAATAAATACCCCCTCCCACGTGAAACAATACTGTTACCGTCTGAAAATACTCGTATCTAGAAAATACCCTGATGTGAATATAGAAGATTTCTGATTTAATAAAGATACTTTTAATTTGTCAATGGACTGTGTATGATATTAAAGCTAAATGTTTTGAAATGTGTCTAGACGGGTGTGTCAGTGGCTCTAACGGCTCCGTGTGCGTCTCTAGTGGTGCCGGTGAAGAAGGTCCACGCGGTGACCCTCAGCTGGGCTCTTCCTCCGCAGGGCAGATATTACAGGTCAGTAACACACGCTGACGGCCGAGATCTGCTGAAG
This sequence comes from Paedocypris sp. Pulau Singkep, assembly GCA_017309775.1. Classification (NCBI taxonomy): domain Eukaryota; kingdom Metazoa; phylum Chordata; class Actinopteri; order Cypriniformes; genus Paedocypris; species Paedocypris sp. Pulau Singkep. The sequence continues at coordinate 1,966,716 of MU204413.1, forward strand.
ACTGCTGTGATGATGTGTTGAATGTGGCTGGTTGTAGGGTGAAGCCGCTGCATTATGTGTCCTGGCTGGTGGGTCATGAAGGAGCCGGCAGCGTCCTGTCTTTACTGAGACGGAAGTGAGTGAGAGAGTGAGTGAGTGAGAGAGTTCCAGGCAGAAGCGTCGACGTGATGCTTGACCGTGTGCAGGTGCTGGGCTCTGGCTCTCGGCGGAGGAAACAGTGAGAGCGGCTTCCAGCAGAACTCCACGTACTCCATCTTCAGCATTTCAGTCACTCTGACTGACGAGGGCCTTCAGAACGTCTTCCAGGTCAGAAATAAAACTCCATTCTCTCCAGTCTGGCTTTGCCTCCGGGGAAATGATGGATTTAATAACCACAGAGAGTAATGATTCTGTTTCAGGTCGTTCATATTGTCTTCCAATATTTAAAGATGCTTCAGTGTGTCGGACCTCAGCAGAGGTAATGCACAGAGGACAAATTAAATTAATTGCATGTAACTAATAAAAACAACAACAACATATAAAGGCACACAAGGCATTTTTAATTCAATTAAATTCTAAAAGAACACTAATTGAACCTTTCATCTGGCATTAAATTATTATTATTATGATTTTTTTTTTTAAGGATCTACGAAGAAATCCAGAAGATTGAAGCCAACGAGTTTCACTTTCAGGAACAGGTGCTTTGTTCTTCCATATACGGAATAGAAGTGCAAAAAGGTAATTTCTCTTTTAAAGTAAAGCAATAACATTTTGTTTTTGGAACAGACAGATCCAATTGAGTTTGTCACAAACATTTGCGAGAACATGCAGCTTTTCCCCCGAGCGGACTTCCTGTGTGGAGACCAGCTGATGTTCCAGTACGACCCACAGGCGCGTCTCCATCTCTCCGCTTCTTCTTTGATTTGTTTTGGTTGTTTTACAGTCATTCAAACTTCTTAGTTATTGGCTATACAGGAAAGGAATTGTTAATTATTACCAAGCATGTAATTAGGTGTTTGAACGTTTTGTGAACAGAGTCTAATTGAGAATGTGTGTCAATACATTTGCTTTTGAATTGCAAAATGTTTCTAAAAAATATATATTTGCTTTTCGAAAGAAAGATTTATATTCTTCCGTTTAACGTGGTTGAAGGTCATCTCCGCGGCGCTGGCACGCTTGACCCCAAACACGGCTAACATTATTCTGCTGTCCCCCCGACACGAGGGTCTCTGCTCCCTGGAAGAGAAGTGGTTCGGAACGCAGTACAGCGCTGAAGGTGATCCAACAAAAGTCAAGCTGTTGGCAAATTGTTCCAGATATCTAGAATGGCTTGGCTTAGCGAAGCGTCTTATTTTTAAATGGTTAAAACATAATCATCATCATCATCATCACAAAATATGATTACTGTATTATTTTTTCACAGATATTCCACAGGAATACCAAGATCTGTGGGCGAGTGACTTTTCCCTTCATGCTGACCTTTACCTTCCAAAGGAGAACACATTTATAGGTTAGTTGCACAGAATCATTTAAAGGGTGTTTTATTAATGAGAAACTGACAAAAAGCCCAATAATTAATTTACAGATCATTTTATGTATGCTTTTAACTGCTGTTGTTTTGCCTTTACAGCTACAGATTTCCTTCTGAAAACCTCAGACTGTCCAGGCACGGATTTTCCGGTTAAAATATTAGAGAATGAGAAGAGTCGCCTGTGGTTCAGAAAAGACGAGAAGTTCAAGATACCCAAAGGTTCTTATCTGATGGATTTATACAATGATGCGCATAATTAGCTAATTAATAGCTTTTAGCGCACTAAAATATTAATGCTAGAATTTATAGTCTTGATTTTATGGTTATGCAGCGTTTGCACGTTTCCAGCTGCTCACGCCATTCGTACATGAAACTCCTAAAAAGTGAGTCTTCTCTTTTCTGCACCTACTTTACATTCTTTAGAGTTTGATTATAGTGTCTTAACAATTTTAGTATACTTTTGTTTTTATTTATAGTAAAAATTCCGTTTTATTAGTTGTTTCATTCTAGGAAAATAGTTCTGATTATTTTGATAAAACTCTCAAGCCTACAACTTTGTGTCTGGTCGCTTAGTTCTAGATTGTCTGTGTTCTGTAAAAATTCTGTATTTAAGGATTTAAATTGATTCTGATTTTGAATTTTACTTTTCAGTCTGGTCCTGTTTGATTTGTTTGTGAACATTCTGGCTTATAATCTGGCGGAGCCGGCGTACGGTGCAGATGTGGCACAGCTGGAATATAAATTCATTCCTGGAGATCACGGCCTGTTCATTAAACTGAAGGGATTCAATCATAAATTGCCAGTGAGTGTTTATGTGTGGGGCATGTCCTCCTCGTTTCCTCGGGAGCTCCAAGTGTAATCTAGAAAAATGCCTGTGAGTGGAAGTGTGTGTCCTGCTCTGTGATTGGTTGGCCAGAGTGTGTGTCCTGCCTTCAGACTCAGAGTTGCTGAGATTGGCTCCAGCTCCTAGCGACTCAGAAATGGAAAATTAGTTTAGAATATGGTGGAATCCTTTTTTTGTTGTGCTAAACTACCACTAAAGCTCTCTGAACGAGCATGTATAATGAGATGAATCTCTTCTTTACCTCTCTAAGCTCCTGTGGACTCTGATAGTAGACCACATGGCTGACTTCTCCACTACCTCGGCTGTTTTTACCATGTTCACCGAGCAGCTGAAGAAAATGTACTTCAATATCCTAATTAAGCCGGAGGGACTCGGAAAGTGAGTAGTTTTTGTTTTATATCCTATTCCATCCCATAAATAATCCATAAACATAATAATATAATCCCATAAACAGGGACGTGCGACTCCAAATCCTGCAGCATCACCGCTGGTCCGTGATGCAGAAGTATGAAGCCATCATGACCGACCTCAGCGTGGCCGACCTCAGGGAGTTTGTGCATCTCTTCAAGGCTGAGCTGTTTGTGGAGGGACTCGTGCAAGGAAACGTCACAAGTGCTGTAAGTGTCACTTTGAAATGAAAAAAAAAAAAAAACATTTAATTTTTGTTACTATTTTACTGTATTTGTTAGACTTTGAGGAACACTTACCGGTTTTCAACAATAAATGTGTGCATTAAGTCAGAATTAGTAGGAAATTAGACATTATTCATGATGCTCCAACAGTGGCATTTAAAATATTTACACTGTAATTACTGCTTCTGAACAAACAGGAATCCCTCGAGTTCCTGCAGTATTTTATAGAGTAAGTTTGCTTTTTTTTTCCTGCTTATTGTAATAAATAGTTATTGACAATTTTCAAAATGATAAAAATGTTTCATTGGATGCTACTCGATACATATGCGTAAATAAATATATAAAGACTCGCTTTCGTCGGTATTCTACAGGAAGCTCCCGTTTAAGGCGTTCCGGCTCGAGCCTCCCGTTCTGTTCCGCGTGGTGGAGCTGCCACAGACACGGCACATGTGCAAAGTCCAGTCTCTTAATAAATCAGACGGCAACTCGGAGGTCATGGTGTACTATCAGGTGACCGCGGCGTGTGACCAAGACGCTTCCGCAGTTCTAATGAGCTAAAATTGTTCTTTGTTTTAGACCGGGCTGAAGAATTTACGAGAGCACACGCTGATGGAGCTGCTTGTGGTAAGTTTTTCCTTTTTGTTTTTTTTTTGTTTTTTGAATAAGATTTCAATTTTTTAACATTATACGCTCGACAGATGCACATGGAAGAACCCTGCTTCGATTTCCTGAGGACGAAGGAAACTCTGGGGTCAGTGTGGGTTTCTGCAGTCTTTCTCTTTATCCAAATGACCCAAGATGGATCTGTTTCCCGGGCCCTCTCAGGTATCAAGTGTACCCTTCCTGCAGAAACACCTCCGGCGTCCTCGGCTTCTCACTTACTGTTGAGACTCAGGCGACCAAGTACAGGCAGGAGTCTTCTGTGATACGAGAGCTAAAGACACAGTCGGGCTTCTGCTCTCACCAGTAACCGCTGTCTGGTTCTCTCTTTCTCAGCACTGACTTTGTTGAGGGTAAAATCGAAGAGTTTCTAACAAGCTTTGGGGAGAAGATGAGCAGCCTAACAGACGAGGCTTTTCAAGCGCAGGTGACGGCTCTGGTCAAGCTGAAGCGGTGCGATGACACGCAGCTTGGCGAGGAAGTGGACAGGAACTGGCTGGAAGTGGTCACGCAGCAGTACGTCTTCCACAGGCTCAATAAAGAAGTGAGGGGAAAAAATGCAGGGAATGTTCTGTTGGTGTCCACGAGAGCCTCACGCTTCTATTCACCAGATCGAAACCTTGGGAGATGTTGCCAAGGATGAGCTCCTTGCTTTTTTTATGGAGCACAGACATGCAGACAGCAGAAAGCTAAGCATACACGTATGTTCCAGCAAAGTGCAATACTTGTTTCAGGAAATGTACAAAAGCATCCTTTTCTATGTCACTGTGCTCTCCACAGATAGTGGGATTCGGAGATGAGGAGAACGCGACTCACGGGAACGCTCAGTGCGAGTCTGGGCCAGCTTCAGAGAACACTTCCTCCTGCGGGAAGACGTCCCAGCTGACCTTCCTGCCCACCTCGCGTCTTCCTGCCAACACACACTCCATGATCACGGACATCCGCAGCTTCACGTCTTCTCTCCCTCTGCATCCGTACCACAAAATCCTTTAATGAGAGGAAAAAAAAACTGAAAAAGGCTTCAATTCTATAGTTCAGAATGTTAAATGCAGCAATGCTTCCTCAGGACGGTGTGAGTGAGCTACATTTACATGCCATTTCGTTCTGTTTTTTTTTTATTTTATTTTTTTTATTATTCAGGAAAATCGTTGTGGGGGAAAAAAACATACAATTTGCACCGAAAACGTAATAAAAAAAATGCAGCTTCTTTTTACCAGAAATGCAGCCAGTTCCTCAATGGAGATGATTTCATGACCATAAAATACATATACACAGGAGTGCTGTGTTGTGTTCAGCCTGTCTCACCTGTTCTGCAGGTTCTGTTACCTCACAGAGAAAAAAACATTTGAATTTTTTAAAACCTACAATCATTAAATAGAAACAATTCATTATTCATCAAGGCTTCTCATGAATTTTTTAATTACTCACTGGTAACTAGTTATCACAACCATTACTGTATAAATAAAGATATATTGACACTTTGGGCTGTGTTTCGACAACGGGAAGGTCGCTCACAAGCGCGTGCTCGAGCACGAGCGCGCGCCCGACGAGACCATGGCAACAATCTTCCTTCAGCCGCTTCCAGAGACGCCGGATCTCCTCGGGACGTGTTGTGCTGCTCGTGTCGGCATGTCGCAGTCTGTGAGCCGCAGCACGAGCTCTGAAGGAGAAAGACCCGCCGGTCGCCTGAAGAACACACCCGCTTCCTTTGGGAACAAGAGTGAGGAACGGAATGACTTTCTAAAATGATTTGTTGTCATAGTCAAAAAAAAAAAAAAAAAAAACACGGACATGTTAATAGCTCCTAACTAGCTATAGGTAGAAAAAAAAGTTTTTTAGAGTTGTTTAATTAAACTAAAACTGCCCGTGTTCTGACTTACTGTAGATGTGCTTTTCCTCTCCTCCAGGAAGATGTTCTGGTGATGGCTTGGCAGTTCCAGAGACACGTCAGATAGAAGATCAGATACCTTTGAAAGACAGAGGGACTGGAAAACCACCCGACGATTCCATCCCAGATGAACTTCTAGCCACCTTGAACCCCAGAGCGTGTCCAGAAGGCAGACTGGAACCCTTAAGGTGCATCAAGACACCCAAGAGCTTCAAGGTGAGTGGGCACAGACCGAAAGCCCATGTTCATGTTCTGAGCATTTGAACATGAGAAACTTAACTGTCTCAAAGCTCTCATGTAAGAGGATTGTTGCTTTTTATTCATATAGTTGGTGTTGGTGAAAATGGCTATTATCACTATAACCAGTGAGCAAGCACATATGCGACAGTGGCCAGGTAAAAAACCTCTCAAACGAGAGAAAAATCACAGGGAGAACCCAGCTTACCGATGCCAGTCTACTCTGGAGCAAATAAACAAAAAATGTTAAAAAAAACAAAAAACAAAAAAAACTAAGAAATCAGGAAAACATGAAGTACCATAATTAAAGATTTTGACAGTTTTAGGCGGTGCAGATTCGGTTCCGAGAACTAGACTAAGCGGCCTTTCTATATACGATTATATTAACTTAGAAAGCATCCGTATTGTGTACTACCGGCTCTCCTGCATCGTTCAGATAACCCCGCGTCCAGATCCACTGTGGCACCATCCAACCAGACGCACGAGATACCAACATTTTCTTGACCAACCCATTTCTCGGACTGGAGCTGGAAGGTTTGGCTGAAGATCACCTTTGCTATTTCACTCGTTAATGTCACAAACAACAATGTCATAACACTCGTTATTGCCTTTGCTCCCAACAGGGACATTTCCTTTCTCTGTGAAGCCACCACGTCTCACGAACATCATGCACGAACCCTCGCACCTCGGCCTCAAGCAGCGAACGTAACAGATCAATGTTTATCTGTGGCAAATAAAGCCACTTTGACGCAATTAATGATATGTTATTATAAATATAATCCATACTGTTTCCGGTAGGATGTGAGTTCCCTGGAAACGTTAATTCCTAGTGAATATCACATCATCCAAAACAAAGGACTGCAGGGGCTGAACTGTTACGATGAGTGAGAATAAAGACCTACGTATATTAATTAATTTAATTAATACAATAAGTAGTTAGTTAATTGCATTTGTTCACCTTTATTATTTAGCAAATTTGCTGTTCTCCTGGAAGACAGTGAGAAGAAGTTAAGAGTGTTCCCATCATTGTGAGTACCAAATATGCTATGCATACTGTTTGTCAGTGTATGTATTAATAGACATCGTGTCATATAGGAGGCCGAGCGGACGGTTCGAGGTGAAGCAGCTGATGAAGGTGATGGACAGTATGCTTGAAAAAGAAGGTGTCGGCCAGGAGTTCCCGGAGCTCACAGAGCTCTCTCAGGTTCGGATTGCATTGCATTGCTTAAATTATTATTACAAAACTCCATTTAACTTAAGGCATAATTATTGTAAGGCCTCATTACAATAACTATTGTAATAATTAAGTAAAGGCCTAATATGGCACATATATGAAGTTTGTCTTCATCAATTGATTTTGATTTGTTTCAGATGGAAAACCTACTAAATTTGGTTAGAACCGAGCAAAACATCTACAACATAGTGTTCCACGAGTTAATCCGGCAGGTCAGCGTTGAGTGTGTGGAGAGAGGGCAACTACTCGCCAGGCTCAGGTCTCCACCTCGGTTCTTCACATCTGTCCATTTAAATGTGACTCGGAGCTTTGCTGTCAAACATGCTTTTCATAGGGACTCCAACACACTGGTTGTTTGAGTTTTGTTTGAGCCAAACCAAACCACTGGTGATAATCTGGACTGAGGCCTGATTTTGCGGCCTTTCTGTTTAGAGTCGGCCTGTTCTTTTCCACAGTCTCTTGGTTTCTTTTCATATTCCAAAAACACAAGTGCATTTGAGCCTGTAATTAATTGGATGCTTTGAATTATTGAAAGGTGTGAGTTACTGTGTTTCTTTGTTTTCCCTCCCTGTGATTGGTCCGCCTCTATCTAGGGTGTGTCCCACCTTAAGTATGTTACTTTATATTGTTACTTTATTTTTTAACGTCTTTAATGGGGTTTTTATTGCACTTTACTTTATATTTATCCTAAGCAATGTACGTACAGTGTGGGCAGACGGGGCCAGTTCAGGTTCTGGTACTGAGCGGTCTGAAGTTCGAGCCTGCATTGATCAACAGTCCAGCTTTTCACCAGTGGTCAAGCACAAGCGTACATAAGTAGTAGAGTTGTGTCTGTCTGTTTTGTTGTCCAGGCAGAGGTACGTGGCGCTGCTGGACTCTGTCCCGCGACACCTGAAGGGTCTTCACAGCAGAACCTTAGCGCAGCGAGCTCTAGACCACCGGCTGGCTGAGGAGATCCTTCACATCAAACGCTCCGATTCCAAGCTTCAAATGTAAACCTTACTCACACTCAACTCAAGTTCCTGGATTGTCAAGAGTTACCTTTAACGTTACCTTCAATGACTAATGTTTGTTAACCCTCCTATTATGTTCGGGTCAAATTGACCCATTTTTAAAGTTTATAAATATTTTAAAAGTAGTTAAAAGTATTTTTTCACTTTTAAACTTCTCCTGCTTGGCTTATTTGGTGTAATTATCATATCAAAAATATAATGATTTAGTTCACAAAGGTGTAACACCATGCTACATGTTTATGTTTCGAAAATACTGTTTGGTTCAAATTTACCCGTGTTAAACGGAAAAAAAAACACAAACTCAAAAGTATTTTTTATCTTTGAAACTTCGGTCCTTCGCTTATTTGGTGCAATTATCATATAAAAACTATAACGATTCAGTTCACAAATGCGTTACATCATGCTATATATGTTTATGTTACAAAGATACTGTTCAGGTCAAATTGACCCTTGACAAAAGTAAAAAAGAAATGGTAGCTAAAAATAGTCAAAAAGTTCAAAAACTCTTTGTTTCTTTGCAACATTGAGACATAATACACCACTGTCTCACACTCACACACACTCTCTCATACACACACACTCACTGTTCTGAGGAACATTTTGGTTTCTGACACTTATATATAAATAATAAAATAACAAATTGACCCGCGAACATTATTGATGTTCCTCTGAAACAAACATAACAGGAGATTTAATCATGTAGCAACGTGTTTTTCTCGTAACAGGGAATTGAATTTGATGAGGGAACATGATGAGAGAGTGTCAAAGGAGGCCGAAGAAGCCAAGGAGAGTCTAGCTAAAGCTCTGGAGGAGTCGCAGCAACACGCACAGTAAGTGCTGTAAGTGTCTGGCCACCAACAACTTCTGACTGTTGTCCGGTTCCATCTGTCTGTCTTTGTAGGATAGTAGCAGAGCACTATGACATGTACGAGCAGCGGCGGAAACGACTGGAAGGACAGATTATCCGTCTAACAGAAGAAAGAGATCTTTGGAAAACAAACACTTACAATCTTGCTCTCAGGGTGAGCTTTCACTGCTACAACACTGGAAGGAACACAGTTTCTTTTACAGATTTACTGTAAAATAGCAACAGTAATGCATGTCAATGAAATCAAGCATGCTGAAAATATCAACTCATAAAGATCACTCAATACATTATTAATACAAACATGAATATTTTTTTGTTTATTTGACACAAAAAAAATCATTTATATGACATAAAATTAATGTACATTGTTCCTAAAAGAGGTTCTTGCGCATTATACGTATGCCTTTACAATCAAGGTGAATACAGGAGTGAAATGTAAAATCTGTATAATATTGGAGTAAAATGTTGGAGAAACCAACAATTCGTTTTTTTTTTTTTAATTAATTATTACTCATACTTTAAAAAAATATTTTTCATTTACCTTTTTACATCTATGCATCGTAACACATTTATAGATTAAATTCAACCCTATTAAATGTTACCTAATGCAAAATTATTTCACTGTGCTAAAAATAATGTGTGTAATAAAGTACTATTACACGTCTCATAATTTCAGATTATAAAGATGAACACGCTTGACCGGGTCCGGCAGCTGAGTGTTAGTGAGCAGACCTGGGTCAGGACGGCAGACCACCTCACTCTTGTTCTCACCTCAAAGGTGCAGACGCTTGATTGGCTTTAGTTAGACGATGCACGTAATCCCTATAATCGGACCTTCTGCTCTTGTAGGACTCGGAGGACGTATCCAGCATTACAGAGCTGACCGGTCAGTGGAAAGAGAAACTTAGCACCTTTGTGGAGAACCTGGAGAGTGCTGAAAGACATCTGCAGAAGACCATTCAGTCAGTCCTCGCCGACCTCAATAAGTGGCACCAATTATATGAGGACAAATCGAGGTCAGGTTGTCCACTTCTGTCTCGCCAATGCATCGAGTGATACTATAACCACTATTGTTGGGTTGTGGCAGGAATTTGAAAGTGGAAAGGTCTTTAGAAGAAGAGCTATCTCGGGATTTAATGCAGTTGTCAAATGTATGGAAAGCTTTTTCTCACGTCAATTCAGTTTAACGTGTCTGTGAGACAACAGAGCTTAACTTTTCTACCCACAGGTGTTGATAGAGGAGTGTGATCGCTATGGAGGAGAAGACCTTGCATCTGGTCAGGAAATGTTCGAAGTGCTTTCAAACCTGCAGGAGTCTTGGACGGAGGTGTGTCTGCGGATCTTTAGAAGACACCCCACTGTTAACGGAAGGCCACCTAAAGGCCTGGAGGCCATGAAGGAGCTGACGAACACCATCACTGAGCACCAGAAGCAGCTGGAAACACGCATTACTGGAGAGAGTGGTGAGAACCAAGGTTCCTCAAAACACTCTTTCTATTGTTTTCTCCAGTGGATAGTGAAGTCTTGTCTATTTTCTGGGATTGTGTTGTGTTTCTGTCATTTTCTTTCTACCTTTTGTCTTGCTTGCTTTCCTCTTTGCTTTCTCTCTCTCTCTCTCTGTCTTTCTGTTTCTAGGCATTCTTGCCACACTGATGTCTCTCATTGAAATCATGGAGGCCTGGTCGAGGAAACTAAAGCGTGGACGTTCCGAGGATCAGTCGCTTGAGGACTCCGTGGTCTTAAAGGAAGCTCTCGGGAGCTTGATAAGTCTCTGTGAGAAAGCTGGTCAGTTAGTGGACAGCACACAATCAGGCAGTGATCGGGCCAGGCACAATCCTCACACCAAGTAAGAGACGTGAATATAAAAAACATTACAAATCCCAATGTCCACTAGTATACTGTTTGGGCTGCTAATTTGTGAATAATTATAGAAACGCTGTTGATTCTGGTCGATTGGGACACATCAGGACCACATTAAAAACAGAACTTAATTAGAGTAGTTAAGCTGCTGTGCCCATTTACAAGAATCAACTGGGAGTTTTGTAGAGCATCTGACGTGTCTCTTGTCCTTATCAGGATCCAAACTGATAAGGTGCTGAAGACAATGAAGGAGTTTGTGTTCTCTCAAGAAAACTTTTTTGACTGTGAAAACATGAGGCTTCGTGATGAGGTCGGTGACGTGGCTTGAAGCTTCGTGCCTCAACCTCCAGACTTTGCTCATGATCTTGTTCCTGTTGGAAGGTGGTTAATATTCACACAACGCTGATTCACTGGATGTCAGACCTGCTTCTTCTCCTGGTGCCAGTTCTCTCGGACCAGAGCGAAGGAGCTTCCCAATCACTGGACGTTAGCGTTGACGTGTCTGCCGAGAAACTGGAGGCAAACGCCAGAAGCATTGCCGGGAAACTGGACGTATTTTCCAAATACATCTCGAGGTATTAATGGGACACTTTGGGAATCTGCCTTCAGTTGTGAAGTCAAGTTCCTGATGTCAGATTTTGCTGAAGCTCTTGTCAGGGAATCGTAGACTTGTCATTCCAGAAGAATGTGGCTCGGGATGGAGCAGAGAATGAGCAGAACCAACTTGCCAGGCTGCAGGTGAGTCTTGAGAAACGTTCCAGACGTCCTGGCTTGCAGTAAAGTGCCATGTCTTCTGTTGTTGTTATCGTCGTTGTTGTTGTTGTGTTCTCAGAATGCGTGTGGTGAGTGGATGGAGTCTTGTCAGGTACTGCTCTCAGAGTTAAAGGGAAGTCCAGTGGACCTGCAGCTATCTGGGAAATCTGTAATGAACACGGCCAGTAAAGCGGCAGCAGAAAACGTCAAGAACGAGCCTTCGGTAGGAACGGCTGCTGAACATTCATTGTACTTTAGTGTTTGTTGTTATACTGTACTTTAATGTTGTAATCCAAAAAAAACATTTTCGTTCCCAGCCGAAGCCAGAGTCATCTACTGAGGATGAAGAGGAACCTCTCGACATGGGAGAAGTGGAAGAGTATTCTGAAGAACCAGAGCATTATGTAAATACATCATTGGTATATTTGTTGAAGCTGAAAAATTCTGTTATGAATAAAAGAGTGTCATGCCTGAGTGTTGTATCAAATGTTCATCAGATTTGTTTTCAACTTTGCAGAACGAAAAGCATGCAGATATTGAAACCAGTGATAAATATGAAGTAATGAAGCTGTTTGGTCATGATGGTGAAAGAAATGAAAAGATGCCGGGAGAAAACATGGTTGCACTCTCAGGAGTAAGTGTGAGCGCAGCACATCAGACTCTGGTTCAGCATCCGCAACCTAAATGCTTTTTTTAATGGGAAAAAAAGACAGAAAAACTCGAGTCTTCTCTTGGTGTGGAAGATGTGCAGGAAGCCTTCAATGCTGCAGAGGCTGTGAGAAGTCTTCAACAGGAACTTCTGTGCGTACTCACTCAAACACGCTCGTCTCTGGACACATTTAAGAGTCAAACCTTGTTGTCCAGGGAGGTTGAAGCGCAGGCCATCAGCGCTGAAAGCCGGGCACTGAAAGCGGAGGAAGACCTGGAGGAGGCTCTGAGCAGAATTCAGGAGCTGGAGAGCAAACTTCAGCCTCGAGCCAGTGTGAAGACAAAGGGTACGTGGAAAAACACTTTCAACTTTCTCTTTACTTTGCTTTTTTTGCTTTATGAAGAAAATGATGTTCAGTTGTTTTTATAGATAAAGACAAATTATTCTTGCTGGTTCCATTCACACTACCACACTCGAGAAGAGCGGCTTTAAAAAACAAACAAACCAAAACTCTGAACTTTTACTAAAACTATTTTAAAACTAAAACTATTTTACAGTCAGCAAGAAGAAAGTTACATCAGTGTCCAAGAGCTCAAGGAAAACTACAGACGCTGAAGCCAAGACGCAGAATCCAAGGCCCGACCCGACACATAAACCGTCCAAGGGCAGCAAGAAAGCAGGATAAGATCAAACCGATTGCATTCAGCGAATATAGATGCTTTATTTTTGGTTTACGTGTGATTCTACTGAAATGCTACTTTGCTATGGACCAAATAATGCATATTTCATGTTGAAAACCTTTGAACCTCCAAAACATAATCAAAAAAGTATTTATAAGAGTTTGCTGACCCCCAAATAATTTTTAAAACAGCAAAGACACTAGGTTATACAATGCAGATCTATTGTGTGTGTGTGTGTGTGTGTGTACTATATGAATAAAATTATTTTCGTTTTAATTCATTTTGAAAATCTTGTGTATACAAATAAATCTAAAAGTTACTTCATTATTTGTTTAATGATTAAAAGGCAAATAGAAAAGAATAAAGTGTATATTAAAATGGTAATTTTTACAAATACTGAATAACCTAAACTGTGCAACAGTTACTATACCGGTATACGTATTTGATTGTCCTATTCATTGCGTGAAACTCACAGCAAGTGGAGTTTGGATGAATATATATACTGTAGTGAACGGTTTGGCATTGTGTCCTCCTCACATCATGGGTGAGTCTCTCGGGGCGTCTTCTGAGGCGTCACCTGCGCTCACGGCCGGATTGAGCGTCTTGCTTAAACTGGCCAGATCAATAGACTGGGTGAGGACATCAGGAGGAATATTGAGGACCACAGCCGGCTGTTCGGAGCGCAGACTGTGGAGAAGCTGCAGAAGACGGAGGTGAACGAGAAGAGGAGACCCGGATATGGATTCCACCGAGGCCTTCAAGGCCTCACAAGCCGCTTTCTCACCTTCCGCAGCGATCACCTGTGCAGATCCAGACCCGGCGAGGGCTCTCAGTGAAGGCTGATGTCTCTCAGCACATACCGGCTCCACTTACTTTGACTTGCGCTTGACGCTTCGCTTCAGCCTCCACTGCAAAGTTGTGCTGCAGCTCGGACGGAAGATTGACTTTCTCTCTGCAGCCATTACCAATCTTAACGTGAGCGTTTGATACCTTCACTGCGGCCAGATCTTGCTTTGACTTACATCTCTGCCCTTTCCACTTTAATGCCCCAGCGACAGGTGATGGAATCTACCGCAGCCTGTTGCAAAATCAGCGTCAAGACAAAGCTAACTTATATTTGCAGAGAGAATGAAGACGGACGTTCCACCTGAATTTCTTGTGCCAGAAGTTTTCTGTCCAGCAAAAGGTCAGTGAAGGTGTGATGGGCCAGTTTCTCTCGGACCGACACCTGGGCCAAGGCCAGAAGGATGTCGGGCGTGGCAGCGAGGGACGAGAGACACACCGAGACGTTCTCCACCCGATAGTAACACACCGCACTCACTTCAGTGCACACTAGATCTTTGGTCACTACCTGAAGATGCAGTCACAATCACAGAAGGTCTGGACATAGTCAAATCCTTAAAACCTGTGAATGTTGTTAATGCCTCCTCAGAAACCTCATACGCACCAAATGAGGGGGAATCTTCAGAACTCTGAGTCGAATGTCCACTAGGTGACACACATCCAAAATCGGCAGGTAGAACATTACACCTGTCAAATTCAGTAGATGAGGGAATTAAAGTTAAGGTTAGCAGTGTGAAAAGAACAAATTCTGTAGCCATAGGTGTAAAGATGAGCTTCCCTGACTAGTGATAGAATGTCTCAAAGAGAGACAGAGATAGGGAGAGAAAGAGTGTGAAACGGGGGTGGGAGGCACGCACACAGGGAGAAAGAGAGATGGCGAGAAAGTTAGAAAGACACACACAGAAAGAGAGAGAAATTGAGAGATTTTCCTCTAATAGATTATTTACATTTTTTTTAAATGCTCTGGAAATATCGTATTTACGTGACTATAAGCACCCCGCGAATATAAGCACCCCTCTGATTTTTCAGGCTCAAAATTAATTTTTTTTTTGTTTCTGGCTAAATTACGTTATTTTTCTCTTAAATGTTGTTTTACTTAAAAATAATAACCTATTCTAGCGTTCGAAACCACATCTCCCATCATGCTTTGCTGCTCACTGGTTCTCATGAGCCTTTGCACTAAAAGAACATAGAGTTTTTGTAGCGCGTGGTCTCGTTTTCAAGCGCTAGCCCGTTAGCCTTTAGCACGGCGATCTACCGGATGCAATATGGTCTGTTCAAATATTAATGATTGTTTTTCGTTTAATATTACTTCTTTCAGTGTTGTTTTTGTCCCTGTTAAGTGTTGAGACATTTCTGTTGTTTCTTTATGTCTGTTATTGGTTTATTCTTGATGTCAATAAAATTGGAAAAAAACTAGTGCTTATATTTGCGCAAATACAGTAGTTGAAATACCCGGTCCTTTAGGTTTCTTCTGTAATTGATGTCCCAATCGGAAAATAACTGCTCTTTCGTGTTCTCTCACAATCTGTAAATGAATAGCACAAGAACCTCATACAAAACCATTTTGTGATGTCATTTGGAAATAAAAATGTACTGTACCTTCACACAGAACCAAATTGTCAGAGGGAAGAAGAACATCACCACAAAAACAGCAGAGATGATAAGAAGCAGCTCACAAATGCCAAAGTATTGCTTCTTCAAGGCTGTAGAGATGATTCAGGTCAATGTAAAACATGTCCACAAATCTCCCTCTTACGTGAAGTGTGATTTACCGTCCCCAGGCCCGTCGCTCTCCAGCAAACCCCAGAACTCCTGGCGCTCCGCTGCAATGTGTTCCCGCACACTGTCAACGTTCACAACGGTGCTGCTGGAGATCATCTGTTCACCTCTCCTCTCTTCCTCTCTCTCTCTCTTCCTGTGAGGCTCTGAAAGTTTCACAGATTTTGGATGTTTGTCGTTTCTTTCTTTGGCAGGAAGGGCAGAGTCTTTTTTAGCCCGTCCAGATCCCGTGTTGGAGTGACGAGACGTGGATGATGTCTTCTCCATTTCGCCGAGGACGAGCTGCTTCAGTGCTGCAGTGAGCAGATGCTTTTCTCTGTTGTTCTTGTAGGGGAGGATCTTTACTCGGCTCCACATGTGTTTGAATAAGAGAGGAAGGGAGATGTGGGACTCTAATGGCATTTTCAATGTAATAAAAAGCAAACAAACGCGCTTTTAAGTGGCACTGAAAGTGTATACATATAATATATAGCAGGTTGTTTTAGTACAAAATACAGTATTTACACGAATATAAGCAACGCTCCTGATTTTTCAGGCACAAAATTAAAAATAATTAAATACATGATTTCATTAATATTTCCGGTTCAATTTTGTTCATATTGTCTTAAAAATACATTTTTTTTCTTTATTTATCAAACCTAACTTGTGACTTATCAGTTTGATATTTTTTGACTTGAATAATAGATAACAAAAAGTCAATTCTAGTGGTCAGGACTTCATAGTTGATTGGGCATATTTGAAATTTGTTGGCATATTTGAATATTTGAACTGTTACAAGTTATACATTACATATACATGTGGGAGAGAGACAGAGGGAAAGAGGGGGGAGGGTGCTGCTGAAGCTTGGACGTTTTGTTTTGCAACGTTAATTAAACTTATTAATTTGACATTAATTGTCAAAGCATCTTGCATCAGCTTGCCATTTATCGATTTAACACATGAGAAGTTTCTTTTGGCCGGTGATTAGATTTACTTTCATTGTAATTTATTAATATTAAACTTGATTTATTAATATATGAATGTATAATAGAGATGCTCATTTTGTGTTTCTTGTACACAATGCCCCATAGATTTTCTATGGGGTTAATGTCAGGTAAGTTTGCTGGCCAGGATACCATGGTCTTTTGGAATATCAGGGTCCCAGAGTCTGGAGGAAGAGAGGAGAGGCACAGAATCCACGTTGCATGAGGTTCAGTGTAAAGTTTCCACAGTCAGTGATGGTTTGGGGTGCCATGTCATCTACTGGAGTTGGTCCACTGTGTTTTCTGAGGTCCAAGGTCAATCCAGCTATATATCAGGAAGTTTTAGAGCACTTCATGCTTCTTGCTGCTGAACAACTTTATGGAGAAGCAGATTTAATTTTCCAACAGGACTTGGCACCTGCACACAGTGCCAAAGCCACCAGTACCTGGCTTAAGGTATCCCATCTTAAGGTAGCCATGGTACCTCTGTTCTTGATTGGCCAGCAAACTCACCTGACCTTAACTACATAGAAAATCTATAAGGAATGGTGAATAGAATGATTCAACCTGGGCTCTCCTAACATCTGAGCAGTGCCACAGACTGATCGACTCCATGCCACGTCGCATTGCTGCAGTAATTCGGCAAAATGAGCTAAGTATTGAGTGCTGAACATGCTCACTCTTTTCATGCCGATACTTTTCCGTTGGCCAACATTTCTAAAAAAATCTTTTCTTTGTAATGGTATTCACCAATATTCTAATTTTCTGAGGTACCGAATTTGGGGTTTTCATTGGTGTCAGTTATAATCATCACTCTTAAGAGAAATAAACATTTGAAATATATCAGTCTGTGTGTAATGAATGATCGTAACACACAAGTTTCACTTTTAGAATGAAATTAGTGAAATAAATCAACTTTTTGATGATATTCTAATTTTATGACCAGCACCTGTACACGTGATAAAAGTTTGAAACGCCGTGAAATTTGATTTGTCCTGGTAGGACGCGACGCTTTGACGTCACTGCCGCGTGGCATTAGTTTTCTTGATTGAAACAAAACACGTGACAGCTGGAAGACTGAAGCCGACAAGCGATACTGCGTTAAACCATTAAAGTATGTCGTCTCGCCGTCAGTCAGTAAAGTTAGTTAGTTAGTTGGCATTAAAGTGACGTGTGTGTGTTTCTCGTCAGGATGAGTAACGAGCAGCTGAGGAAGGACGTGCGCTCGCTCCTCATCTCCGCCAAGCACGGCCTGACGCCCGATGAGCTGCGGCGGGACTACCTCAACCTACTCGGCTCCCCGATGCCCTTGCGCCTCCTGGGATTCAGGAATGTGCTGGACATGGTCGAACAAATGCCCGACGTGGTGCGTGTGGAGTTTCGCCGTGATGGCAGCGTCGTCCTCAAAGGTACTTCTGCCTCATCCTCATCCTCATCCTCATCCTCATCCTCCTCCTCCTCCTCCTCATCCTCATCCTCATCCTCATCCTCCTCCTCCTCCTCATCCTCCTCCTCCTCCTCATCCTCATCCTCCTCACCTCCAGTCCAGCTCAGCCTCAGCATCCGCACGTGCAGTCCGTTTCTTCAATGGAACGAATGACGAGTTTTTTTGAATGAACAAAAAGTCAGGGTTTTGTGGACACTAATAAAGTTTAGACTAATATGAGACTAAATGTACGTATTTGGTTCCCAAGTTAACCGAAATATTGCCAACTAGGGCTGCAGGCAGCTAACGATTATTTTCTTTTGGATTAATCTATCGATGTATTTCGATTAGTCTAGAGTTTTTTTTTTCTTTTTTTGACCAAACGATTATTTGTTCATAAAAATAGTAAACATGTTATTTGGTTATTTGGCATAAACCATACACCCAAACTGATTATAATATTAATACAGAATAACAATAATTGAAACTTTATTAATCTCTCAGTGGGGAACAATGTAACCCCCCATGTAAAGTACATTTAAATTCAGCCAACAACAAAGACACTTGAATAAAAACTAAAGCTTATCTTGTACATGGCCAAATTGAAGAAATATAAATGACACATAATAAATTAGAAGGCCTTAAATGCCCTTAACACAAAACCAGTGCTAAAGGAATTCAGTAAGATTGACTAATTTTTATTGTGCAAAATAAATTGGCTACGTCATCATGCCCGTGAGAGGCGCCCCAAAATACGACAAAAGTAATGCAAGATCGTCTTTCTTTTATAATATTTAAATGATTGTGCACAGCTAAGTTTTGCGCGATGTAAGCGAACGAGCGTCTGACAGAAACCGCTGTGAGAGTTTGTCAGAGTCGTATAAATGCTGAATTAAGACCGTGAAGGGGTAGAATATAGATCGCAATCTTTTAACGATTAATCGTGCAGCTCTAGTATGAATTGAATGTAAACACTTTTTCATTTAAAGCTCACAAGGGTAACTTCTCAAATTGATTGATTCTTAATAAAACAAAATGTTATTTCATATGCGGCAATAGCAGTCAGAACTTGATTTAGGACAAAGATAAAAAGATCTCCTGCTCAGATCAACATAAAAGTACAACATACAATATAGATGTATGATTTTCATCCACTCATTTTAACAATGAAACTCAGTATTTGAACGTCTTGAATGCCATATTGTGTATTTGTCTTTTGTAGCTGTAGGAAATGAAACCACAAATGGAATCGAAGAGCTCGTTTCGAGGCAACGCGAAAGCAAAACCAAGAAGTGGAAAGGAAGACCGGGCTGTTTTCAAATCCGCAACCTTTTCAAAAACCCGGTGGTTCTCCCGCGTCGTGGCCAGGCCCGGCCCGTCCTGTCTGCTCAGCTGCGCAGCCAGATCAGACAGCTGCTGTCCCATGGCCCGCTCGGCCTCTCCGAGTTGGAGGACAAGTATAAGATGCAGTTTGGAAAGGCACTGCAGGTAACTCAGAGTGGCTTCTACTCCGTCTCTGAGATGGTGGAAGCTGCCTCGGACTTCATCACCATAAAGCAGAGTCGCAGCGGCTCACAGCTGCTTCTGAGGACAGTCCCACACACTGCAAACCTCTCCACACATGGTAGGTCCCCCGGCAAAGTGAGATGGGTTTACTTTGCGTCCGTCTTCCCTTGTGATCCGTTTCGTCTCGCAGTGGCTTCCCCGGTGTCGGGATTGACGTTTCCACCATCACTTCCAGAACATTTGCCCATCTCATCTGTGCTTCCAGCTGCAGAGCCTGTGAGGAGAGAGCACTCTTTTGAGGAAAAGGTTTTGAAGGTTTGAACGGTGTCTTTTCAGCTAATCACTGAAAGATTCATGAAGGCACCTACACATACAGAAGTGTCAAAAACTGCACAGATGTCTGTCTTCTATTCATTCAGTACGTCTTTTTATAGCTTGAGGAAGACCTCCGTGTGCAGATAATCGAGAAGTCCATTGGAGGCACGGTCAGCCACGAGCTGAAAGATAAACTTCAGAAGGTCAGATATTACATGTCAAAGCTGTGTGTTTTTTTTTTTTAATTAGATTGTTGTGTCCTTATTGTTTTTCGAATCGCACGTCTCTTTAGGTCGTGGCTGAACACGGTGGCACAATCTCAATTCACAATTTACCAACAGAATACAAGGTATTCCGACTCGACACGAGCTGTTCGCTGTTTAAAGTCCGCGTAGAACACAAACCGGGTGAAGGAACATAAGTTTACACTGTATGTAAAATCATAATGGTCAAATTACATCTTTCATTTTTCTTTCCACGTGAACTGTTGAGTAGTGGGGATAATAAGCAAATGACACTATGACAGTGGGGATAATAAGCAAATGACACTATGACACTATGACAGTGGGGATAATAAGCAAATGACACTATGACACTATGACAGTGGCTATAATAAGCAATGACATTATAATGACATTATCGCCAAAAAGTAACAAAATTAAAATGGTGAATTTTCAAGTCAGTAAAATTTGAACAGTGGCAGGAAAGCTACGCTACTTGATAAAATGTATTGCTTCTTTCTGCCTCTTGTTTTGACGCACATTCCTTCTGTGTAGAGAATGTACGGGGAGGACGTGCCGGTGGCTCAGCACGGCTTTCCGAGTGTGACTGAGATGATGGCAGCTCTGACCGACACCTTTTCTCTTCAGACCAGCTCTGATGATTGTGCGAGTCTGGTGATCGTAATGGATCTCAAAGAAAGCGATACACCCCCAACTGGCCAGTGTGATCTGGGTAACACTCTTCTTTCTCTACGAGAGTGGTTCTCAAAGTGGGGGGGGGTTAGTTTGGCGTTATCAGCAGAAGGAAAAAAACTAAAACAGCCATAGGACGTAGAGTTGGAGAACATTCACATGAATATCGAGTCATTTTGTTCATTGTTTACAGAATGTGGCACTGTCGCTCGGCTGTCACGTGATGAGTGTACGAACGATTGATTCAAAAGGATCCACTGTGGCTCGACTGTCCAGTGATAAACGAAATTGTCCACTGAGGACTCGCTCATCCCGATACATAAACATTTGTTCATTTTGAACGACTCATTCACGAACGACCCATCACTATTGGAGTCGGACAGACTCCTGCAGGCCATTTAGAAGTTAAATACTGAAAATATGACGAAGCCTATCTTGCTCTCAGCTTCACTGTTAATGTTGTTGGTGAGGAGGAAAGACCAATGTGTGTCCTGTCCCTTAAAACGCCGGCTTGACACCCACAAAGTAAACTACATTGACACACTTTTAAAAAATAATGCAGGTGTTTTTTCAAATAATAAAAAAAGCATTCATCCCTATATGTAGTAGTGAAATTATTTTGTAGTGAATTGTTTTTTTTTTTGAGAGGGGGCAGATTTATCAAAACAGTTTGAGAAGCACTGCTCTATTAGAAGGAAGGAAATCTTAATCAGAGCGTTTGTAAGGTTAATGTCTCTGTGTGACGTCTGTAGGAGCATCGCCAAGTCTGGCTCCAAATTCCAGTCTAACAGCGGAATCAGCAATTGCCTCCAGCAAAAGCTTCTACCTGAGTAACGCTGAGTCTGAATGGGAGTGTGAGGAGCCGGAGAAGTCCACGGGCTCAGAAGAAGACCACAGAGTCGCCGACAAGACCATTGATCAGGTCAAGATCATGCCTACAGAATACAGTGTGTGTAATGACCGTGAGAAACCGTGTGTGTCTGTGTGCTTTATTGCAGGATTATTTTCATGAAATAGAAATGCACCGAAAACATCCTTTGGGTGTTTCACATCCCCGTTTTGGAAAACGAGTACGAGTACTTGCATTTCACACCGATACTGAGTACTTAATAAAACATGATTTGAATTTACAGGTAACAGCTTTAGTTATATAATTAAAAACGGGGGCTAGTTTGGCGTTAAGAACATTTATTTTTAACTGAAAAGCATGTTTTATGAAAGTAATTGTAGAAACGGTGAAAGTTTTTAATACTTTTTTGTTTTTCATACCCTTTATACGCCGCTTAAACACAGACATTACTCACTTCCAGTATCGGTGGACTTGTTAACAAGAAGGGTACTTTAGAAAATGTGGTATCGAGATCAAAATCGGTGCATCCCTATCATGAAAAAACGTCCGTTTTGTTTTGCAAACTTTTGCGCACAATTTTATGCGACGCTCTGTTTTCCATTAGTGGTTGCACGGCACTGATTTATATCCGTATTCTGTGTCTGATTGATGTAGATGGTCCATCATCTTCAAGACCTCAGGGTGAGTAGAGCCTCGTCTGTTCCTTTCGACGCAGTGCGTTGCCAGAAGCTGAAGCCCCCCACTCGCCTCTCGCCGAGAGAGCTGGTGCCAGCGCTGGTGGAGCAGATACACTCTCCCCACCACTTCCACCTGCGCTTCACCCACAACCAGGAGGCGCGAGCACTGGAGAACATGATGTTTGAAATGAGGTGTGTGTTTGATCACAGGACGGCGTGTCGGTGTGTTGATGGGGTTTTCTGCCTCTCAGGAGCTGTTACTCCTGCCCCGGTGTTTGTGAGCGATACCGGCTGCCCGACGCCTATGTGCGGAGCGGTCAGGTGTGCTGCGTCTCCCCCAGAGACATGTGGCACTATCGCGTGGTGATCCATCAGGTCATCAGTGCCTCTGAGCTGGAAGTCTACTATGTGGACTTTGGAATCATCGCCACAGTGGATCGGGCCAGACTCCGATTTCTCAAGTAGGAAATGTGTTCTTTCACAACTGATTTTCATGTGAGTTTGATCTTTGTCTTTCCATTGTAAGACCACACACAAAATGCACAAAGTCCACGTGATTGTTCTTTGCCACAATCTGCCTTCATATTGGAATGTTAAAGAGGCTTGTTATTGATTCTATTACTACACGTTGTATGATAATTGATAAACCTGCGTTAGTGTGAATGTCTCTCTTCTCACCGTGTCTGTAGGTCGTGTTATGCTGTTCTGCCGGCCCAGGCGGTGCCGTCGGTGCTGGCTGCGGTTCGACCAACCACGGTAAAGAGGGAAGATCCTTGAGCGTGTTTGTCCACGAGACCCTCTGAATCGCCACATTGTCTCCTGGCATTACAGGGCATTTGGACTCCGAGTGCCATCAGCTTCTTCCAGCAGACGTGTGGCATTCAAACTCTGGTGGCTGCCATCGACAGCTATCAAGAGGACTTCCTGTTCCTCTACTTGTGCGACACAAACACGCAGGAGGACGTTTACATTCACCAGGCCTTATTCGAAGCAGGCCACGCCCTTTCTGCCCCTCCATCTTTCAGAGTGGTCTGGACGCACGTTTCTAAAGTGTTTTGCTCTCTCAGCGAGCTTTTCTGATCTACCTTACTCTGTTTGTTTTTCAGAATGCGCCGCAGTTCAACCCAGTGACTCATTATTTCGGAGGCGTTCCGCTTGCTGAGGTGGAACCCGTTCACACTGCTCCGTCTCACACTGACCATCAGAGCTCAAAGGTTAGGTTCTCTCTGCGGTTCTTTTGACCGGGCGGTCACAGTCGAAACTGTTGAAAATGAAGAACGGAGGTAAAAAAATCCAACAAACACACAATCAAAACGCTGGGTCACTGCACAGGGGATAATAATCATTGTGCAAGTCTGACTGGAGCAAAGAATATTGGGAAATGAAGTTTTGACCACTAGAATCGACTTTTTGTTATCAATTATTCATCTTAAACGATATAAAAATGATACGAGTTACGTTTGTTAAATAAAGAAAAATTAGAGAATATTAACGTAATTGAACCACAAACATCAATAATAAATACGATACATTTGAAAAGCCAGATTATCTGTGAAGTTCCTTTTTTGGAACAATGTGTCCGTTTCTTCTGATGAAAGCTCCTCTGGTAGCACTCAACAAAAGGTCAAATCCCATTTCAAGTTCGCTACTGAGACTGAGCCATAATGGCGCAGTGGAGTTTTGATGGTAGACTCGTTTCATTTGAATTTTGATATCCCAAGTGACTTATAGGTCAAGATCTTATCCATACATTTTGTAATCCATTAAACTGTGCTTTTTCTGCTAACCAACCTCTCTAAAATGGGTGTTTTTGGGTTGATGTTTTTCAGACTTACCTTCCTGGAATCGAAGAATCTCCAGATGAGGATCATCTTTTGGACCTTCCTGATCTGGAATATATCGGTGTTCCTGAGGTCAGCACTATAGCTTAGCTTGACCATTTTGTGTGTGTGTGTTTGTGTGTGGTTCATTTTCATATCCCAAGTGACTTCCTAATTCATAAACTTCAAGCTTTTCCTGCTAATCAAACTATCCAATGTTTGTTTTTGGATTGTTGTTTTTCAGACTTCCCTCCTTGAAATTGAAGAACCTTCAGACGTAGATCTTCTTTTGGACCTTCCAAAGATGGAATATATCAGTTTTTCTGAGGTCAGCACTATAGCTCAGCTTGACCATTTAATCTGTGTGTGTGTTTTTGTGTTTTTCTTCCTACAAACCTCAGACTTCCTTCCAGGGTCAGACCGCATATTCAATCCATGAAGTGCAGGACAAAGGCTTGTGCAGTGAAAAATGGGATCAGGAATGGACAGTGAGGACCAAACCAGTCGAGACGACGCTTGACCGCGACCACAGTGATGAAGATGCTGTTACGGTGAATGTAAGATCAGCAAAAATATAGGAGCAAAATGTGTTTTTATTGCTCTTCATTTGTTCAGTGGATTCATTGTTTGGTTGTGTAGAGCGATTACTCTAATCGATTTACTTTTTATTAAATACTACAAAAACAGACACACAAATAAATTCACGTGTTTTTTCTGGTAGATTATTCAGATTTGCTTCTGGTTCCCGTGAGTCAGCTAACGTGTTTGGGAGCCGTTTCTCCCTCAGGCTCTCAGACGCCGCGGCAGGAAGCCAATTAGATGCGAACGTTAATTAGGTTCATCAGCTTTATCAGCTTTATCAGTTAACGCCGATCTTGACAAGTTAAGGCACGTTTTGACATGTCGGGTTACATTTTGACAATTTCAACTTGTTTTTATTTCATTGTTGTGTCCTAAAAGACATTGTAAAGCTTTTAAAAACTATTTAGAAGTTTTAAAATTCTTGTAATGCAACAGAATTTGTTATTGGTTTTATTATATTCCTTGTATATATTCCTGTTTTTTTTTTTAATGCACTTCTCTCGTGTTCTTTAGTGCGAGTCTGCTCTTCAGGAAGCTGTGCGTGAACTGAAGAACGGACCTGATGCTCCAGATGAATCAGTGCCAAGCCTTTCAGGTGGAGATTGGGAACACTGGGAATGTTTTAGTTGCATCCCGTATTGCTTTTGCCACGGCCCTCTGCCAATCACATTCAAATTCCGATCCACCCCTGTGTTCCAGGCATTCCCGTGGAGCCCACCATTTCTAACTTTCTCTTACGGTTGTTCAAAAGTCGAGCCTGTCCGAACTCTTCATTCCAGTGCCACAAGTCGCCTCTGGCCCTGAGGCCTGCTGCCCGTCTGTCGGCGGGGCCCGGCGTCCTGCCCTGAGTCACGCAGGCCCTCGCTCAGTTTTTTGGTATTTTAGGAACGGTCAGTTTTATTTGTTACAGAGATGTTAAATTGTTTATAAAGATGCTGGTTCAATTTTCTTGCCTTACATTTTTTTTTATTGCGTTCTTAGTACGTACACCAGGCCGCTCCATTTTGACATCAGCGAACTGCCAGAAACACATGATGCTTCACCGTCAAAAACTCTCATGTGTGGTGTTTTTCACACGACAAGGTGCACTTAAAGTCCTAAAACATATTTTTTTAATTGACGGTGTTATATAATCTGCCTCTTCATGTGCTTTAAAAGAAGATTATTCATGGTGTGCCTTATAGTCCAACAAATATGGTGGAGGTACAGATTGTCTGATCATGTTCCTCTTTTGGCTTTACTGCAGTTTAATGGTTTCAGTTCAAGCCCACAGACTAGTTTACCTCTTGCTCTTCTCCTCGTCCCTGTGTCGTGGTCTGTTTGTCTCTGTGGGAGGATTTTTGCTTCACTGAGCATGTTGAAGCATTCAGCTACGTTGACAGTGTGTCATGTCGTCTGATGTTCGCTTCTTCAGGGACAATTCGCCATCATGCCATTGCACTGTTTCATTTTAAGAATGAAAAGCAGAAAACTGAATAAAGTGGCTCAGAACCTTGTGACGTGCTGATAGGATTTGGGCGTTGGGAGGGTGTTTGTGTCTTGGTGGGCAACGCAAGACCTGATACAGATCAAATTAAAGCTCACTGCTGACCGCCAAATCACATTACCCTGGTTAACCCACCCACACGACCCGCCTGCCAGAAAATCTCTGGTTACTATAGAGACCAGCTTTATAAAAAACACTGTGCATGTGAATTTGGTCCCATGAACTAGTATTCATATTTGATATTAAAAATGTATCATTTTTATCCTTTACCATATATCCTTTATTGTTGAGAGAAGAAAATTTGTTTTCAATGTCATTGATGTAAGAACTAAATGTTAAAAGAAATGAGAATTTCGGAATAATTGCCACAAGAAGCATCATATCAAGAGCCTTTAACAAATTGTATTGCTGCAATTATTTAGATAGCATAACAGATGCGAGATATTACAAATAGTTTAAATATACGGGATGTAATTTAGTGAGGATAGTGTGTGATTTGTATAAATAAAATTTCAAACAATCGGGTTTTTAAGAAAGCTAGCACCGAAAAATGTTTTGTCTGTCTTTAAGAAAATGGAATGGAATGGAACTATGGAGTCAGATTAGTGTCAAAAATATAAACATAAACATAAATTTCGATGAAACGAACAAAAATGCTTCACAATTACGTTTGTTTTTTTTTTTGCTCGCAATCTTCACGTTTTCGTTTCGTTTTTTCCGCTTCAGGTTTTCGTGTGCTTTTTTTTTGCATTTGGATTTTTGACCCAAGCTTTACGTGGGGGCGGCTCTTTCTGATTGGATGGTGAGAATGCGATTGACAGCTTTATTCACGGTGAGAATGTGATTGACTGGAAAACGTTTAAAAAAAACAACAAACAAACGTAAATGTGAAGCATTTTCGTTCGTTTCTTCGAAATGTACGTTTGATACTTTTGACACTATCTGATTCCATATGGAATTTGCTTAAGGAAAATCTGAATTTGATCAAATTCGTTGCAGGGAAACGTCCGGTCACTTCCAGAGCTTCTTCCGATGTGACACTCAATATTCATTCACTGAACTTGTGATTTGGATCCTGCTGCATCTAGTAGTGTGATAAATAATGAATCACGCCCGCGCTCTCACGCGCACAGAAATCCTGGACTGGATTGTTTTTGGTGGAACGAGAAGAACCCAGAAATCATTTTACTACGGATCCGTTCCGCGTTTCCCTGTTTTTCTGGTAGTTTGTAAGTTTCATCCATCTGAACCTGAACTACTTGTTACTTATTCCCCAATCACGTGATGCGCCTTGGCGTCACGTGATGACGTCACGTCTTGGATTGACGTGTTCGCAGATACAAACCAGAGTAGATCCAGCAGTCAGTCACACACGACCTGTTCTTCTCTGACCTTTCTGTAGCCGTCCACCATCCTCATCATCGATATCAGCTCCTCCTTTTCTTCTTTGAACTTACACCAACACGGTCGCGCGCCTGTGAGATGCGCACGTGCACTGGGCGACTCATCAGTCTGGGAATATTCGCACGAGATGAGGCAATCGCGCCAAACACTGCACATTCGATCAAGGTACGTGATATGTGTTGTGTGTAACTGTCGACATGACCTAAAAGTGATTGATTTGCAGTTTTTCAATTATTTGTTGAATCCTCGGATGTTGTTAACGTTGATTTGTAGGTGTTTTCGTCTTAAAAGTTTTCGGTTTAAAATGACTTAAAACGCACCTTTAACGGACACGTGTTGATAAGTGTGTAAGGTTTTTGGTTATGATTTGTGTTTGAGTTTGAAGCCAAAGGCGTTTATTGATACTCTGTAGTATGCACTGTGTGTGTGTGTGTGTGTGTGTGTGTGTGTGTGTGTGTGTGTGTGTGTGTGTGTGTGATTTGCAAAGTTTAAGTTACCAGGTCATTTTGTGTGTATCTTTGTATCCCGGAAAAAACCAATAGAAAAACCTCGCATGTTACAAGTCTGCGTCAGAGGAGAAAGTTCGGTCGCTGAGAACAACATCCTTATGTGAGGACCAGACTGTAAGCTGCATCTAATCCCACAATCTGATACAAATCAGAGTAAACCCCTCTCTGCTAAACACAAAAAACAATCTCGTTTTCTATGTTTGCATGTGCGGCAACATGCATGCATTTCACTGTGCATTAATCTGTGTTTTCGGATGGACCTTCTGATTGCATCTGGGGATTGTGTGCAGACTGATAACAGACAGATAAACGCAGGCCGTCGGGTTTTCAAACTTGTCTTGTAAAGTTAAGTGAAAATGCGTATCCTTGAAAATGCGGTTGGATATTGTAGGATGCATGCATTTTATCTTGAATTGTATTCATCCATTCATCCATCAATCTATCTGCTTTGTCAACATTCGTCAACGCTTTTCACATTATTGTTGTTACGTCAATGTGGTTATGTTGTTTTGTGAAGCACGTTACTGTTGTTACTATGTGATGCTGATTTGTTACCTGTTGTCTGTTTCCTTTGTAAGTTCCTAAGTAATGTGTTTATCTATCCATCCCTCCATTAATACATTCATCTGTTCATCCACTCACCCATCCATCCATAAATACATTAATCATTTCATCAATCAATCCAGTAATCCATACCTCTATTTTCTCTTTTCTATCAAGCATGGTCTATTTTATTCTTGATGCACTGAAGTTGAACTTGAATAACTGTCAAACAAGGAAAGAAGAAAATGAAGCTGTGGAAGCGTGTGATATTTATCGGAAATCTATAATTTAATTCATTTAGCACGTTATCGAAATCTTTCGGCTGCTGACAAAGTGACTAGTGAAGCAAGAGATCTTCCAGTTTCCCGGTCGTCCTGCACATTTAGATTGTGTGCGAGGATGATTTATGTTTCGAACTAATAAAAAAATGGCATTTGGGAAGGAATGATGTACGTATCTACAGCGTGATGTTCCAGTCCGGCCACGTATTGAAGTCTGGCCGGGTTTGACCTTGGAAATGCAGTTTAATGTGAAACCTCCATAAATCCTGGACTGATTCGCCCGCAGGCTTGAGCTGAAGTGCTGTGAGATCTGGTGTGTGTGTGTGTGTGTGTGTGTGTGTGTGTGTGTGTGTGTGTGTGTGTGGGGAGAGAAGGAGAGCTTTAGCTGGTCTTATCCCCATCAGACCTAATGGCCTTCCCCTGGTGGTCCGCGCTTTCTGCTCGTGTTCTGTCTGCTGCTTTACAGTCAGAACACAGCATGTACGCAGCGGCTAAATCAATAACTGAATGACTTCAATTGCATTACTAAACTGTAAATTATATTCTGTTTTCTCGGCCTGTGTGGAGGAACAGGTGGAGGAAATGTTTTTTTTTTTTTTTTTACCTGATGTTAGAGAGAGAAAGAGAGAGAGAAGGGGGCGAGCAGGTGCTTTAGATCTACTCTGTCGTTCTGCTGTGAGAAGCTTCATTATTCTGCTGCTCGGTGGCATTTCATCACTGCAGGTTCCTAATCAAATCGGCAGCGCTGGTCAAACTCAATCCTGCTCCACCCGACACTTCCTCCATCATGAGAGAGAGAGAGAGAGAGAGAGATAGAGAAAGAGAGAGTGAGAGAGGGCGGGTGAGAGAGACAGACAGAGTGAGAGAGAGAGACAGAGTGAGTGAGAGAGGGCGGGAGAGAGAGACAGATAGAGAGAGATTTTGTTTCATTTACACCACATTTTAAAAAAATACAACTGAAAAAATGTACATTTTTTTTAAAGCAGAAATGTTTAATGTGTGTGAGAGTAAACGATTAGTTACATAGCGCAGCACTGCAGATTCTGGAGGAACCAGCTAACTCTGCACAGAAAGACACGGATGAGTCTCGACCTCACACGTCAAGTGTTAATCGCATTCTCCAGAAAACAATCACAAAATCATTTGGAAAACTTTGTATTCTTGCCGACCAGACAGTGGACACATTTTGACATGCCCATTATGGCCACCAGATGGCGCTGGAAACCAAACAATGAGTTCTGATGGCCGAAGTTTCTGTAACTTTACAGCGCATCATCAATAATGCTGCATCCCAATCCACACCATTGGTATAACGGACTGAAAAATGGATATTGAACAATTAATCAGTTAAGAAATACAGTAAATGCTCTAAGACTTGTTTGTGTTGTGTAGGGTTTAATGGAGATCTGGGCGGATGACAGCTGGAACGGTGGTGATAACTGGAGGAATTCTAGCCACAGCGATTCTCCTCTGCATCATCGTTGTGCTCTGCTACTGCCGCCTGCAGGTCGGTGCAGGCCACGTTTGTCTGTTTCCGTTTCTCTCTGTCCATCTGCATGTCTTTCTGTCTGCCTGTTTATCTGTTTCAATACATTTCGTCTATAAGGACTTTTGATCTGTCTGTGTTTTGTCTCTTTCTGTCAGTCAGTCTGGCTGCCTGTCTACAATTCTGTTTATTTTTCATGTCTGTCTGTTTTTCTCTAATTGTCTATCTTCTATGGAGGACTAAAACCGGCAAAATCAAATATAAATGACAAAGGAAAGACATGTAGTTATGTATAAATAAATGCAGAAATGCATACGTGCAACATAAATGTTTAAATACATTTTTGTATTCATTTTACAATACATATTCATTTTATCACAACAAATAGGAATTAAATGTACTTATGTATGAATAAAAACAGAAGTTCTTTTGTGCAAAATAAATGTATGTATGCATATATTTATGTTAGTACAACAAATAGGAAGTAAATGTAATCATTTAGCTTTTCTTATTCTCAAGCCCCTTTTCCTTCATCTATATCGAAGAACATTTGCATATTCCTTTTTCTACATGTATTGCATGTATCTTTTTCTATAATACGTATGTATTTCTGCGATCATTTATAATTAAATATATATACAGTATTTCATTTCTCATTTATATTTGATTTGATCGGTTTTGGTCCTCTATAGTCTTCTTGTCTATTTGTCCTTTTGTTTGTCTGTATTTATTTTTGTTTATCTATCTGTCTAATTTTCTTACTGTCTGTCTAATACTATACAGGGATTGTTTTCACTCACTCACCATCTACTCCGATTGTTTTGTCAGTATTATTGCTGCAAGAAGAGTGGATTTGATGCGGATGGCGCTTGCCCACAGCCCCAGTATGCCTGCAGTGTGTGCAGCTCGCCCACGCCGGAGCCCACCCCGCCACAGAGCTTCTGTCCCACCTGCACCCCCTACAGCTCCACCTTCTACATCCGCACACTGGGTGAAGGTGGGAATGGTGGCGAGCGGATCGTGTACAGGCCGGCCTGCTACGACAGTCCGCCGTGTCTCGCCGTGCCCACCGTACCCAACCGACCAATGAGCTGCCACGCCATCAGCACGGACGTCTGACGGTCCAGGACGTGACGACCCCGGTTACTGTGTTAAATGTCATTGTCTACTGGTCCATATTTTATACCGCTTTTTAATCTACCGTGATAATCCTTCAACAACTTGTGTTGGTATGAATTATAATTGTATGATTCTTTGTGAAAATGATGATGAATGAGTGCCTGGGTAAGCTGGTGAAATGACACATATCTTTTTTTTTTTTTTTTTTTTAATGATATTTAAACTCTAAACTAAATTTTAAGCTGTTTTTTATTTCAGTATTTAAATTTTAAACCGTAATAAGCTGTGATTAATTCTTTATGAAAGGGCTCACTGTAATCAGACTATTTTCTGTTAATAATCTACCATTAGAGGGCTATTCCACCGCCAGAGATTGTTCTAGTTATTATTCACCACTTTTGTCATGTATTTTGGGAGCTTCCCCCGTCAGTGACAGTATTGATTAGTCTTGGTTCTGTTCAGCATGTGGATAATCATTAGTTGTATTTCATAGTCGTTTTACTGTAAAGTGCTCATGTGATTTATCTGAATGGGGTTCGGTGTCTCCGTCAGTCAGTCACCCGTTCGTGTCTTTGCTTTTACAGTGATGCTGTAAATAAAGTCCAGACATTTTCCAGGTATATTTTTTCCAATTTCACTAAACTAACCACGTCTGGGGTAAATTCAAGTACATGGTACAACATGTAGTGAAATGTTTTTTCCAGATCGTTCTGCATTTAAAGATGGGGGTTTGGTGGGAGGTGATCCCGTTAAGAAAGAGAAAAAAATAAGTGAGCAATGAAATACAATAAAAATCAAGATAAAAAAAAACCTCAATAAAGACAAAATATGAATAAAACACACAAAAAACTAGCTGGTTGAGATAAAGTTACTCAAGTGATCCAGGTAAGGTCTGCATCCGTAAAAAGGCTGTGCAACAGCCTATCTGTATATCTCTCTGATCTTCTGCTTTACAATGACAGAAACAAGTAATCGCGTAGTGAAACTCTCGCACTGTCATCCGGACTAAATGCCCTTAAATCAGCCGTACACTCAGGTCAACTCTTTCTGTTTCTGGTCGAGGAAGATCGTGTTCTACACCTTATCAGCGAGCGACACTGCTCCTGGAGAAGTAGCGCGCGCGCCATGTCCGCCGCTCGCCTTCTGACTCCTCCTTTATAAGCGGTGGGCGTGGCGCTCACGCTGATGACGTTGCCGCGTCGTGCGGATGTTTCCTGCGCGCGTGTCGCACAGCTGACTGTCTCACCGTCTGACTGTCTCGCCGTCTCACAGCAAGTAAGTGGTTTTTGTTCTGTCACCGGAACCCAAGAAATGACGTGAAACACACGCCTTTGCGTCATGTTTGCTGTCGCTAGTGGTTTTTCGGGTCGACACGGACTGTGTTTCCTCGCGTCTGTGTTCAGAGCGTTTGTTTGAAACTCTGGGACGCGACATGAGCTGCTGTTTGATTAGCGGCTAGCTTGCTAACTGCTTAGCCCAAACTTCTCCTGCACACTTGCTTTAACGCTTGATTCTGCGCTTTTCACTGCTGTGTGTAAGTGTGTGTTCTGCGGGGTTTGTTTGTGTGTAGCACACACACTGTTGTTGGTTTGAAATAGAAGTGTTCTGTACATTGTCATGGTCAATCTTTACAATTTCAGTATTGTTTATAATTTGTATTGTGATTTCTAAAAGACGCAGTAGTTTGTTTAACGAGTTGAAGAATATTATATTTAGGGAATGAAGCTCTAAATGTCTGGCTAATGTTTGCAAAGGTTCGGTCAAGTTTAAACTAGCGTGTCTGTTTGTTTAACCCACAGCTCTAATAAAGCCTGGCAGATACGTGAGATCTTTATAGAGTAATAAAGACATATGTTTAGATTTAATGTGGGAATCAGCTGAGGCAACATATACAGTAAATATGGTGTTGCTGCTGAAAATATGGTGTAAATATGGTGTTGCTGCTGAAATTGCATCATACTTGCAATTTGCTCACTGCTGCAAGCATTGAGGTTTTGCGATTCTATTTATTGAATTTAATAAACTCATCTTTGGTTGTAAAGCACTAGTACGTGGAGCATTTCTAAATAATTATTTAAAAGGCACCTGTGTGTGTATGAAGCTGTCTCAGTGAACAGAGGTTAATAAAGAAAACAGAAGATAAAATGTTGTTTCCCTGCCTGTTTCATCTGTACACTTGTGCGCACCCTGGATAAGAAAACATTTATTTTGACTGAATATATTAAATAGATTTGAATAAGCCTTTATTTGTCCCACAGTAGGGAAGTTGCATTTATAATTGTAGAATATACATGATTTACTTGAGCTTTCTTCAACATAGAAAAAAAGTGCCATCATTTTTATCCATTCATAAATGTAATCTTTTTAAAAATTAAATATTCAAAAAATATATGACATTACATGTGTCATCATTACTGCTTATGCGTATAGCAAAAGCAATAGTTGCATCATTACAAATTATATTTTATCGTTTAAGCAATACATTTGTTAGCAGTATTTTAATTGTCAAGCAAAACGTGCAGCATTAGTAATGACTATTTATGTAAGCCACGATGTGTCATTAGCAATAGTTACGTTGTATAATTTTAGCAATGAATGTATCTTTATATTGGATAAAAACGTGTCATTAGCAGTAATTGTATCATAAAAGATATAATGTGTGATATTGGTATACATTTAAGGAGCTTATTATATTTCCTTTTGTTGAAAAGTCAAAATTGTATTATGAACTCAACGTGATAAGATGTGTATGACAGATTCACACTTTTAAAAGGAAATGTGCCGTAACCATTCAAAAAAAAATAAAAATAAAATGATGAATGCGTTCCGGAGAATGTGTGTCTGTGTCTGTCCCACTGGGCTTCTCCTCCTCATCACCCAGAGATAGAAAAGTGGTTAAGGAACTGGGTGGATTTAGTTCACTTTGTAGAGGTTGAAGTTTTTGCTTCCTAATTGAATTAGGGAGTGGGGGGATTTGCGGGGATTCCCATCTGAGCTGGAGCCCACAGAGAGCGTCTATTTCTGTTAGCTTTTATTCTGTGTGTTCTGGGCTTGATTCAATAGCAGTAATTGAAGGGAGATGACTGGCCACATGACTGTGTTCTGAGAGACTCGGCCGCTGGATTGGCTCGACTTTGTCGGGGATTGTTTGTCTAGTGTCTGAACACTTCTGCAATGTGGACTTGTGAAAGATTAGATGTGTTGTAAGGTGTGAGCAGGCAGACAACGCAGCCGTCTTAGTCACCCTAGATTAACACAGGGAGGAGACGCACTGGAAAGAGGTTTTAAATGTTGTTGTGCCCTGTTTTTAAATTCACCAGGTCACGTTTAATGCCTGGAGAGACGGTGAAAGATATTTTGTCATGCTGCTGATCCATCAAAGAGCTTTTTTTTTTTATCAAAAGTACATTTGATCAAACGTATTTACTTTCTTAAATAATTTCTTACTTTCTCGTCAATTATTCTGTGAAATACAGTAGACGTTTGAACATGAGTTTAAGTAGTTGTTCTTTTTAAAACGTTGAAATGCGAAAAGGCAACTAAATCTGTCATGGCAATAAACTATATAATCAATCGAAACGGAATACCTACTCTTTTAAATCAAGTCGCGAAGAAGTCATTTACTCAAGATGTCGCATCTGTCACACCAGACTAACACATGGACATCTACTTATTGGAGAAGAAGCCCCAAAGTGCCAGAATTAAATAATCAATCAATCAATCAATCAATCAATCAATCAATCAATTAGTCAATCAAAATCAGACAGACATGTTTCTGACATTGTCTATATGTATGTACATGATATAAAATGATTTTTACAGAAACAAACACTCCATCCAGGACAGTTATTGTGTCACATCTGCATGACACATTCCGGGTTGTTTGATTATTACTACTGTTCAGATTTCTGTGGTGCTCCTAAAGAATATCTCTGTAAGCTCTGTCGATCAAAGTGTTTGTCTGTCTATCGATTCTTCAGACGCTACTCCACCGGTTTGTTTACTGAGAACTTTACAGAGTTGTGCAGTTATTTGATGAGTTCTATTGGATTTCATTTGTGAGATAGACCAAGGTCAACCCACGTTTTGTTTGTAAAATGACCAGATCTTACCAATCTTCCTACTATAAAATGTAAAATATAATTGATTTAATAACTTGCTGAGTTTTCTTTCTGTACAATCAATGTACCTTACATAATTGCCCGAACTAACATTGCGCAATACAGTACACGTTTGCTGATGTGTTGTTGTCACTGTCTTGCTGATGATTCTGTGGTTGAATGGGGGGAAAACCAGTGCCGTCCTGTAAACTGTGACATTAGATCACTTTTCTTAGAAAGTCAATGGCGTCGTTTTTACAAACCTTTTTTTCTTATTGGAGCAGCTGTGGTGACTGACAGATGAGACCGTACACCATTTCTTTGTGACATTTTTGAAAAGGTCTGTGTAATCTCTAAGAAAAGAAAAGCTATTACCACTTTATTCTTTCTTCTGACGTTTTTCTTTCAAGTGACTGTGACTTTAAAATACGTAATGAATGTCTTCTAATTTTCTGTCTGGAAATATACCTACTTTTAGAGTGCTTTGTTTTTAAATTCACACAATCATGTTTAATGCCTGGAGAGACTATGTACATTTGATCAAACGTATTTACTTTCTTTATGTTTGCAAACATTTGGTTTTTCAGAGATGTCAATTATTGTGTGAAAAAAAAAACATTTTGTAGTTTGAACATGAAACAATTCTGGATATTTTTTTTTTTAATGTTAAAATGTGAAGAGACCACTGAATCTGATATGGCAATAAGCTAAATGACCAATCAATCAATCAATCAATCAATCAAACAATCAATCAATCAAAATTAGCCAACATGTTATTGACATTGTATATGTATTTATATGATAAGAACATTTAAAATAATAATAAAGTAAAAAAAAATATTTAGAAAAATAATTTTTGTTAAAAACAAAAACTATACGATTTAATTGAGCTTTTTTCAACATGGTTAAAAATAAGTTCCAAAGTTTTTTATCCATTCATAAAAAAATATGTTTAAAAAAAGTATTACATTAAATTATCGTTATTGCTTGTGTGAATAACAAATACGTAATAATTATTGCATCTTTACCAATAATTATATTGTAATATTTAAGCAATACATTTTTAGCAGTTACTATATGTGTTATATAATAATTTCTATAAGCAAAGGTTATATTCATTTCAATTAAAAAAACTTTATTCATCGTCAGGGGGGAAATTGCTTTTTGAAACAAAAACAAAAATGTACTTCTGCAAGAAATGTTCAGTATAATACAAATAAGTAAAAAGTGACTAGCAAAAAAGATATTGCACATAACAATAAAAGTTGACAAGTTGAACATATAATGCTTATAGAAAAGTGAAAAGAAATGAAATGAAATGTCCCAGCACTTATGGAGAGGAGTTTTACAGCCTGATGGCCATGGCTATGAAAGATCTCCTGAACCGTGTCTGTGGAACACTTTCACATTCAGAGAACACAGTCTCTGGCTGAACATGCTCCTCTGGTTGAGCAGCACACTGTGTAGCGGATGAGAAGGGTTGTCCAGGATTGAGTGGTTTTGACAGCGTCCTTCTCTAAGCCACCACTTGAGCAGGGTTCATCTTCACCTATATAAGGTGTTATAAACAAAACGTGCAGCATTACTAATGTGTAATTTAGCAATAAATGATACATTGTATCATAAAAGCCAAAATGTATGTTATTTTGATACATTTAGGGAACTTGTTTTTTTTTCCCTTTCTGTGTGTGTGTGTGTGTGTGTGATAGGTGTGGGCTGAGGGGTGGTCTCTGCCAGGCTATCATGGATGACGGCTCCTCTCTGGGCAGAGTGAGCGGCTCCACGGAATCCGTCTCCACCGTCACCAGCGAGGAGTTTGTGTTGGTTCAGTCCAGTGCTGGTGGATCCCCCTGCAGCTCAGAAGGAAAGCCCAGGCTGAAGGTAATCATGCGTCCAAGGTCATCTGAGGCAACTGTTTAGATTCATACGGAAGCTGATCACTGAGAAGCAGCTAATGAATTCCCTGCACCTTGATGTCTCTCAGATGTCGTGGACGGAGAGTGAACAGCTGGAGCGGGCCATGAAGGAGGTGCTGGATGACGTTGGGCTGGATGGAGCAGGAGCAGTGGAGGCCAAAGCTTCTCCACCCTGTCTTCCTCTGGACGCCGCTTCTCAAGGTGCTTTTCAACGGCTTTGCTTTGTGAGAGTTCATGTACCTGTGAATTCAGAAAACATTCCAAAAATAAAGATCTCGTCGACTTCTAGCTGATTCAAATATGTAAAGCTACTGTTTTAAACAAGCTGTAGATATCACGCCTGGTTCCGTTCGTCAATCTTGGGCGCTGGCCGCAGCTTCCTTTCTACCTTGAGCAAACTTCCTCACTTGGTGTTGACCAAGATGGTTTTGATACAGACATGATTGTCTCAAAGCAAGAGCTGCTGGCCTGCTGCCTCTGTACTACTAGAACATTACATTGTAAATATGTACTGTTTATTGTATTTATTAATATTTTAGATTTTTTTACTGTGATTTTTGATTCGCAATTATTGTCTTTTTTATTTTTGTTTTGGACAATATTTCCGCTGCTCCTTTGTGTCGTTTAATGAACGAGCAATACGATATTAGAAGTCATTGCTCTCTTGATTTAGGATGGCAGTGGCCCGTTAATCTGTGTTTTTTGTGTATCTCTCCAGAGGCCAAGGTTCCGAGCAGTGCCGTTGTGCTAGAGGAAGAAAGTGTGCAGTTCAGCAAACTCTCCTACCTGGGCTGCACATGGGTGAAAGCGCCACGGAACGAGACAGAGGCACAGAAAGCCATGGCCACCCTGCTGGCAGAGAGCCCCATCCCCATCCCCATCATCCTGCACGTGCCCAACGGTCCGGACAGCTGCGTCCGGTAAATCACTCTCTACCGCACACTTGTGTTTGTGCTCTTCTTCACTCTTCTTTTCAGCGTTTAATTAATGTAATGTAATCCGGTCTGTTTTTTTTTTTTTTTGCAAAATGTGTATTGCTATAAACTTTTTGTGTGTAAGTTAAAGTAGTACATTGATTTAGAAATTTGAATGTGAATGTGCTGTCAAAGTTAACGCGTTAACGCATGCCATTCATTTTAAAAGTAAAGTGATTATCAATATGACAAGCCATATCGAAATTGGTGCTCTGCATTT
Source organism: Paedocypris sp. Pulau Singkep (assembly GCA_017309775.1). Classification (NCBI taxonomy): domain Eukaryota; kingdom Metazoa; phylum Chordata; class Actinopteri; order Cypriniformes; genus Paedocypris; species Paedocypris sp. Pulau Singkep. The sequence continues at coordinate 2,005,259 of MU204413.1, forward strand.
AACCCATCCAGTGAAGTGCACAAAGACACAGTGAAGTGAACACACACAAACCCGGAGCAGTGGGCAGCCTAAGCCGTGGTGCCCGGGGGGCATGTGGAGTTCAGTGTCTTGCCCAAGGACACTTTTAGTTGTAGAACCAGCGGTAGGAGGATTCGAATACTTTTATTTTTACACGTGCCTGCACCGCAAACAGTTCACAACACACTTACACGGTTTTCATTCACGACAGTAGATTTGAAGGAGAACTAAGCTAAATGTTTTCTACACTACTTATTGTTACTTTACATTTTTGCCATGCCGTTGTTGTGGACTTTTTTGGAATCCTCTTGAACATGAACATATTTTATTGCCATTGAATGTTTTGAAGTTCAATTTCCCAGTGAATATTTTAGAAACTTCTTGATGGTTTATTGCAAATATGTTGTTAAGAACCTAGAACAAAATCTTTTGCAAATTGAACAAAAAGTCTACTAAATAACATTACAGTACCTCAACAAGTGTTTATTTAGTGTTGAGTTTATATTTTTTTGCATTTTACACTTCAGTATCCAATATTACAAGCTTCAGTTATTTATTTGCAATTAATCGCAACTAATTTGGTTGGGGAAGGGCGATTAATTCTTCAAAAATTAATCGTTTGATAGCACTAATTTAAATGTATCTTTGTTTTATCTTTCACTTTCCTGTAATTTAATTACTGTAATGTTTTCTTAATGACTGTAAATGGTGACGTTTGGTGACTAGTCTTACCGCAGCATCACTAAAGTGCTTTTATTTAGTTAAAAATCTTGCACTACAGTGTCAATCATCTCTAACAGTGTCCTGTACATGTTTTTTTTTTAAACATTTGTTTTTTTTGTTCAGCATTGTAGACCAAGCCACTGGAACAGAGATTGCGTCTTTCCCCATCTATAAGGTGCTTTTCTGTGCGCGAGGACGAGAAGGTTCTGCTGAGAATGACTGCTTCTCCTTCACCGAGAGCTATCGCAGCCCTGATGACTTTCAGATTCACGTCTTCTCTTGCCATATCAAAGAGGCAGTAAGTCGCTGCACATTCACTGATAATACGTGCATTACTTTATCTGTAACAAAACAGAACTGTGTGTTGTCGTTATGGGCGGAGCCAGAGTGAATAGAAGGAACCGTGTCACCTGCCCATTGCCACACTGTGTTTGTGGCTGCTTTTCATGTTAGTTTCAGTTTATAATATGTTTGTGACACATGAGCTTTCATCTGGACCCACCATATCATGGTTCACTGTTTAAATTGTATTGTTTTAACTAACTACATTTAGTTGCTATGTAGTTACCCGTGACAGAATTTGTGATTTAATTAGATGTCAACATTCAAATTAAACTAATGACAATAATGTACAGGTTTCACTTTTTGAATGGAACTAGTGTGAACGTGTGTGTGTGTGTCTCTGTCTGTCTGTGTGTGTGTGCGTGGCCGCGTGTGCGTGTACACATACAATAAGTAAAGACTATTATTATTTAATTTTTTTTACTTAACTGCACCTAAATAGTTTTTTTTTCTTAGTCTCTCCCCTCTGCTTTTTTTTTAGGTTAGTCGCATTCTCTATAGCTTCTCGACAGCCTTCAAGCGCTCGTCTAAAGCTGCCACAGACATGCAAGAGCCACAGTCGCCACTTTCGCCTGAAAGTGATGTTTTCACCTTCACAGTCTCTCTAGAAATAAAAGAAGATGATGGTAAAGGAAACTTCAGGTTTGTTATTAATAGCACACACACACACACACACACACACACACACACACACACACACACACAATTCAGTTCTCTGTTATTAATGATACATACCAGCAGCAGAGTTAGCAACACTAAAGTTTGCGGGAATAGAATAGAATAGAATAAAATATACTGCACTTTTATTAGTCCCACATCAGGGAAATTGCATCTTACCACAACAGAGAAGAGAGTGCATATACGTGTATAAATATCTACTTATATATATATATATTAGGGCTGTCAAACGATTCATTTTTTAAATTAGTTAATCGCACTTCCCCAATCAAATTAATCGCGATTAAGCACAAAAACATCAATGATACATACCACGGTAAAACTATGAAAAGTTCGCGCTTAGAGTCTGTCCGCACACGATTCGCAGATATATATATTTGAATCCTCTGCACTTCATCGCGACTGTACTTGATATTATTTCCGCGTTATAAAGAGCAGCGTGCGAGAAACGACAACGATGGGCGCACAGAGACGGAGCAGAGCAGGAAACATCTCGTCTCTGCAGCAGTTGAGGGGTTTGCATCCTCGTTGTCTGATTGTCTGTATGTTCAGTGAAATCCTACAAGAAAGTACCTCTAATAATACTAATACGTAGGCTATTTTGTTTTAGGCTGCTTTATATGTGACAGATTGTAGTCTGTGTTAGTGATTAATTGAGTGAGTAATGGCGATAATAACATTTGACGCGACAAACTAATTTTATTAATCACACGAGTTAACGCGTTAACTTTGACAGCCCTAATATATATATATGTGTGTGTGTGTGTGTGTGTGTGTGTGTGTGTTGTTAATAGTCTGTTGGTCTTCTTGTTTTTTTTTTTTCAGCCCGGTTCCTAAAGACAGAGATAAATACTTTTTCAAGCTGAGACAAGGTGTACAGAAAAAAGTGACCGTTACTGTCCAGCAGATGAACAATAATGAGCTGGTCATCGAGAGGTGAGGCCTGCAAATGTTTTTCTCTCCCTGCACCTAACCATTCATTATATGCCACGTGTTTCTCATCTTAAGGCACATTCGGCTTCTTGAGTAGTCTATAACGTTTCAAATTCAAACTACATTTTTTTTTTTTTTTTGAGTTTTATATTTTCAGGTCGGTAGAGATGCGTTGTTACTATGTACAGAAAACCTTTACACATCAAGAGTTGTGAAATCTTCTGCTGCCTCTAGATGGAGCCCTCAGCATTAAGGAAAATCACTTTAGTAATGTTCCCACTCGCACTACAAACTTACTCCAGCATTCCTTTTGATTTCTAATATTGAAAATAGCCTTAATTGTAGTTGTGTTAAAAGCGCTTTCCATTAAATACTGATTTTAAACCCTTCTGTTTTTTCAGATGCTTTGGAATGTTGCTAACGCCGGGACAGAAAGTCCGAAACAGTGACATGCATCTTCTGGATATGGTAGGAATCACTGGGAATCTACACAGGGTCAGAAAGTGTAGATTGACATTTTCTCTGTGACTTGTGAGTTTGGCTGCCGATAATAGATACCACTGATGGTAAAATGTAACTAATTAATTGTCTCTTTAGACAAAAGCTTCTATAAAGTCACATTATTAATGCTACATTTACATTTTTCATGTTAAGAAATTAACATGTATTACTTGCATTTTAAACTAATTCTGTGTCATTTATTAAAGATGTTATTTAGTAGATCTGGAGCAAAACATGAGTTCTGTCGAGCTCAATTGGTTTCACTTTGGCTATAATCATTTCTAAGTATTAATGCTGAACATGCTCCAGTAGCTGTTTGCCATCTGGCCACTTTAAGGAAATTTCATCATGATTCCTTGCCCACAAGTTTTATACGATGACTATTGATGCATTTGAGTCTTTAATCAGTGGCGTGTAAAATGTTATTAATACCAGTAGCGCAACGTCTATAGTTTTGGGATGTAAATGTGTTTGCTCCTCTGCTTTATTGGGAAAAGCCACAAGTCCCAGAAACTCAATGGTTGTTTATGGTTGTTCTCAGGAGTCGATGGGTAAAAGTGCCGATGGGAAAGCGTACGTCATCACTGGTACCTGGAACCCTAACACTGCAGCTTTCCAACCGCTCAACGAAGACACACCAAAAGGTGAGTGACATTGCTGGGATTGGTTCCCTGCGACCCAGAAATGGAAAAATGTTCCAGATTATGAATGGTTGCAAGAATAGAGAAAAGCGCCTTACAAATGCTCAGAACTTGAACCTGAACTATCACACGAATATAAATAGGGGCATTTATAATTCATGTTATGTAACTGTTGCAACATTTAACTGTAAATGAACCGTGCACGTGAACAACATTTTAGGAGTTCAAATAATTATGGAGTGATTGCATTTCAATTAATCTTTTGAAAAGCATGCAATGAAATGCAAATCACTTATCCATGGATGTTTTGTATGTGTTCAATTTAATGGGTGTTACACTTGCTGAATTAAAAAAAAAAGGGAAGTAGAAACGCTGTATTTATAAACGCATATAACCAGAAATGTAAGCATCATCACGCGCTCGTTGCTTATATTGTTTATTTTCGGATTCCGATGAAGGTGAAATGCAAATGTGGTTAATAAGTTAGTAAATGCACACAAGTGTTTAAAGGACTAAGAAATAAGTATATGTTATATTAGTTAACTAA